>JAEKOY010000040.1:0-65035 GCA_021234595.1 Delia radicum
CTTCAAACAGAATAATGAAAGTCGCCAAAAATCAACAATATTTTTTTTGCTGAATTTTTGCATTAAAAAAGTACCCAAAAACACTTTTTAAAGTTCTTGGTCGAGTAAAACACTCAAAAAATGCTTTTTGTCGACTTAAGAAAGAAGAAAATATGAACAAATTTGGAGATTATTTTTTAGCAATCTTAGTAGTTAGTTTGCTCACAAACAGATTTTTTGCAAATTTTTTTTTTTTTGAAAAATTTGCTAACCTGGCCTGTTATCAAAAAAATTCTAAGAAGTTTTTTGTTACAACACACTTCTAAAAGCTCTTAATGAGCATTTTAATTTTGAGTTCTTCATCTATAATTCAAGTTCATAATAGTCTCTGTATAAAAAGGAGCTGCAACAAAACAATACAATTTAATGTATAATTTCATAACATATACAATTCTATGCCCAAAAATTTTGTAAAGCAGTGTAACAAAATGTATAGTCAATTTTAATTGTATTCCCCGAAAAAAAAATTTTCAAAAATTGCCAAATTACTTAAACATAAAAAATCGTTACCAAAAACTGCTAAAATATCAACTTAACAAGATATTTAAAAAAAAAATATCGTAAATTTAGCAATTCAATGTTATATTCCGGTATCTGATTCAAGTGTTTGAATAATTTATACCAAAAATCATATTCTGTTCATATATTTAAAGTTTTCTGGTAGGAATTTTGTGTATGTAAAATCATCTAAAATTAGTGTTCACTAGGGATGGCAGGTAATACCGCTAAAAATATTATCGATTCAAAACCCTTTCAACTGACTATCGTCATCCCTTAAATACCATTACCGAAATAATTGAAATACCGTTATCCGTAACATACCGTTTCCGATATAACTAAAATACCAATATCCTTAAAATATCATTACCGAAATAGCAGAATATCGTTACCGAAATAAGTAAACTAGCGTTAACGCCAAAAGAACGTTACCGAAATAACAGATATCGTTACACCTAAAATGATGTTACCGAAATAGAAGAAAATAGCATTACCCTTACCAAATCGCATCAATCGGTTCACCGGTTCACATGGTGTTCACCGGTTCACATGGTGTTCACCGATTTTTTTTTTTTTTTGTTTAAAGTGCACATTTTTGAACTTTTGATACAATTTTTCGCTAGTCACCTAATTTACTTAAAATCGAAGCAAAACGTCGAGTGTCACCGAAAATCCACTGATGTTACATATATTTCATAAATTATACTGTTATAATGCAATCTGGTATCGATGATATCATAATTTATGAGAATAGTAATATCAGATTTTAAATTTAAAAAATACCTAATAATAACTATAATTCACTGCATCGTGTATTATTTAAAATACTATATAAAAAACAATTTCACAATAAATACATTATTATTATAACGAGTGCACTGGCAAAAAGTATAGGTGTTGTTAAGAATCGTAAACATACAATTAACAAAAACGATAAGAAAATTAAAAAAAAAAACGTTATTTATCTTAAATTTTAGGAAAAACAAATTCCGATAAGTCTCAAAAATCTCGAAAATCCTATGATTTAAAAAAGAAAATTCCTGGTTTCGAGATTTACTAAATCACAATAGATAATCTAGGTCTTAAAAACTCAGTAGAAGAGTTTATTGCATATTTTGTTATAAATTCATATTTTTGCATATTTCGCTATATATGAATATCTCAGTGCATATTTTCGCCATTTATGTTGCATATTTTCAGTTAAGTTGCATATATTGTTAAAATAAATATTTAGATTTAATTAAAAATTATGAAAATAAGGCATTCGTAGCCTTCAATACATCTAGTTATCATTTGTTACACTTTTTTATATTGGATTTCATCTATAAACCAATGTTCTCGAGTAATAAATCAATTTTTTAAAATTCGCAAAATTAAGTGCAGAATTTTTTTAGTTTATAGCGTTTTTTTTTTTTTGAATTTTCAGTTCATATTTTTTGGGTTAAGCGCATATTTTGGATTTCATACTGTATATTTCCAATTTTTTAGTGCATGAAAGTCGCTGCCCTGTTCATAACTAAATACAATTAACTTAATATATCAAAATTTACAAAAATTTAAGAAAAATTAAAGCAGCAGTTTTAATAATGCGTGAGGTGAGGACTCCTTTTTTTTTATAAACTCGAAAATTCTATCAGACATACTTCCATATTTATTCGAAGTTCTTCCTTTATATACATATCTCCACACATCAATAACTGCTTCTTTTAGATGAAAAACGCTTTCATATTGACGGTTTTCAATCGTGATCTCGACGGGTTTAATACTCCCCAAATATTCTCAATGGGGGTTTGATCCGGAGACATGCTGTCCATTCTAATACTCTTATATTTTTTTGATGATAGCCATTCCATTGTCTGACGACTTACAAGTACTGAGGCATTGTCTTGTTATCAGTAAATGGCACCAATTTCTCTTCTAATACTATAATGTACACAGAAGAATTCATTCTGGTGCTTGGAAATGCGAAATCAACCATACCGTCAAAACAAAAAGCTCCCCAAACCATTAAAGATCCGCCCGAAATGTATTTTTTGAGAAATATCGTGCTTCCTTACGTAGGTCTCTCCAATAGCTGTTAAAACCATCTGATCCATCAAGATTGATTGTTTTCTCATCAGAAAAAATCACGTTTTAAAGGAATTTATGTTTAAACAGTCCTACCAATAACAACGATTATTGACTTAACTTTCTCCAGTTGGTTTGTAAATTCCTTTTAGCGAATTCAAGTCAAACAGTTTTGTGGAGGGCAAATAAGCTTGGCACAAACTTAAGCTTTTGGCAAGTAATTCTCTGGGAATCCTTTAATGGTATACTTTGGTTGTTATTTGCAACATTTATTCTATTCATCGATTATCTGATTGAGACTCTTCATTGATTTGCTGTCACAGTTGATTATTTTACGCGCCGGTACCGATCAGAAAGCTTTTTTTCTGACCTTCTGTTTATTTTTACCATAAGCACTCGTATTATTTGCTAAATTTGTGAAATTTGCTCTTTGCTCAAAACACTTAGATATGAACCACGCTGCATTTTATTGCAAATTGATTAAAATTGCATAAAAACAAAAATACTTCTTTAATTTTTCTTTATTTTCTATTCTTTGTTTACCGTTGTATGTAATTATAGTTATGAAACACTAATAAAATTATTACACAAATTTTCTCTTAAATCAATTAAGTAATCTCTTAAATTTTACACAATTAGATATCAGTTATCACTCTCTTAAAGTCAGTTATAAGTTAAACAAAATTGCTTGTAACATTAGCAAAAATAATTTATAATTACGATTATGCAACGCAGTGTAACCGTATTTTTAATTACAGTCACAGCCCGGTATAATGAATGATATATTATCAGGTCCATTCGTTATGTCGAAGTATTCACTTTATCACACACAAGTTTTTGTACTAAATCAAAATGAAAAAAATGAAATGAACTGCAAATCAAAAGGCTTCCAAAAAAAAAAAAAATTATTATTACGATTTTTATAAATTTTAGAAAAATTCGTTATATATGGAAGTCAATGCAAACAATTTGTTCATTCATATATCGTTACTACCGAGTATTCGATGTACCGGGCTTTGACTGTATTCGTGCTAAACCAGGTCCCAAGCAACTCGACTAATCGAGGTTCAAATTTATATTTAACAATTATGTTTGTTGAATGTAATTGGAAATCAATAAATATTGTAAAATAAAATAAATAAGATAATACGCAACTCCTCTAATATCTTTCTGCTTAATATTTCACATTAAAAAATTCTCTTTTTCCTCACTGGCAAGTTATTTGTAATGCCTGACCAAACAGTTCCCTCAGAAAATGTTTGGCCATCTTTAGAATGTGTTTTACAAAGCGGCTTTATTTTAACTTTAACTTTTATTTTTGTTTTGTGTATTAACTTTTTGTTTACAGTGCCTACTCCTTCCATATGAATGGTGAAGGTAGCTTACAGCCCGTTCCCTTTCCCCCTGATGCTCTGGTGGGTGTAGGCATACCGAGACATGCCCGTCAAATTAACACTTTATCACATGGCGAAGTTGTTTGTGCAGTCACTATTTCGAATCCCACAAAATATGTTTACACCGGTGGAAAGGGTTGCGTTAAAGTGTGGGACATTTCACAGCCGGGAAACAAGAGTCCTATTAGCCAACTCGACTGTCTGCAACGCGACAATTATATACGCTCAGTAAAACTGCTGCCGGATGGACGTACTCTAATTGTAGGCGGAGAGGCGTCTAATCTCTCGATATGGGATTTGGCCAGTCCTACACCTCGTATAAAAGCCGAATTGACTTCGTCGGCACCCGCATGCTATGCTCTGGCTATAAGCCCCGACTCGAAAGTATGCTTTTCATGTTGCAGCGATGGCAACATTGCTGTCTGGGACTTGCACAACGAAATATTAGTGCGTCAATTCCAAGGTCATACAGATGGTGCTTCTTGCATCGACATTAGTCCGGATGGTTCACGCTTATGGACCGGTGGTCTCGACAATACAGTGCGTTCATGGGATTTGCGCGAGGGCCGTCAACTGCAGCAACATGATTTCAGCTCACAGATATTCTCATTAGGATATTGTCCAACGGGTAATTCAGAACTTTCATTTTAAGATTGCCTTTATTGTTTTAGATTATAACTTGGTCTTGTTCTTTATTTATGTGTTTCAGGCGACTGGTTAGCTGTTGGTATGGAAAATTCGCATGTGGAAGTATTACACGCTTCTAAACCTGACAAATACCAATTGCACTTGCACGAAAGTTGTGTGTTATCCTTACGTTTTGCCCCTGTGGCAAATGGTTTGTATCCACCGGTAAGGACAATTTACTCAATGCCTGGCGAACCACTTATGGCGCAAGACATATTCCAGGTTAGTAATTCTATATTCCACTGGTGATCTAGAATAAGGTATTGACAAAAAAAAAAAAAAAAAAAAAAAAAAATGAGTATATTGTTTGAAAGCACTATATTTGGGATTTCAGAAAAAACTATTTAAAAAAATCTGTAGATAAATTTAAAAAGTTTATGACCAGGGTCCGGAAGTTCATACAAATTCATGTTTTTTCCTTAAGTCTGAGATCAGGATAAATAAAATATCTATTGTATATTTTTACTTATTTTGCTTTAAATGCATATTTTTATTATGTTTGACCAACTAGAATATAGACTACGAAGAGGACACATGCTACTCAAGCCCTTTTAAGTGTTCTCTTAAATTTTATTTGCTAACTGGGATTAAGAGATTCAGGTTTTAGTGGTGTTTTAATGCATTATTTTCAATAAAAAATAATTCAAAATTTGTGTTAATTGGCAAAAGTGTCCAGAGAATATATACAACATTACAATTAACTTTAATATAGCTTAAAACAAAATTTAAGTGCATATTTTAATATTTTTCTTGCATATTATAGGCGCCTAAACACTCTGTTAGTGCATGAAGTTCCTGTCCTTATCTATGACAATATAGAGAGGTCAATACCCTAGGACTAAAACATACTTTTCTAAATGTTTGAATCCGAATCTGAACTCAAAATTTATACATCACATGGTTTGAGATATCCTTTACATAAAATCTTGAAACCCCCATTTTTTTTGCTATACAGTGGACAAAATAATTATAAGTTCACCCAAGAAATTGTGCTTTTTTTTCAAAAAATATTGCAGTATTTTAAAGTTTTTTTATGAACAAACATCAATTTACAACTTTTTTTAATAATTTGCAAATTAAAAAAAAAAAAGCTGCAAACACAATTGTACTTAAAATTAATCAAATGAAGTTGTAAAATACGAGAGTGAGGAAGAATAAAACAAAAAAATAATTTAATATTTTGCCGAAAACTGAGTTTAACATCACTAAACTTTCGTTCGCAATGTTTGCATGAATAATTTATAAAAACAATAACAGTGCAACAAATAACTCGGGCTGTTGCGGAGAGCAGAACTCGCGATTGGTAAATATTGATGTAAATACTTTAAATAATTATTTTTCAATGCGCCCCGGTAGGCTAGTTGTTAGTGTGCTAGCTTATCAATGCGGTGGTCGAGGGTTCGATTCCCAACAGAGGCATTGGTCTGTTTTCGCTACAACGAGTCGAAAGCCATAATATCTAGTGCTCGGTTAGAGTAATAGGATATAATTTGTAATTATATGATTGTATGATATATAAATAAAAAATGTTTATAGCGTTCCTAATATGCAAAAAAAGTATTTTTCTAAACTTTTATGTTAAGATATCTCCAACAAAACCTGGTGTGATGAAAACATTGTGTTGGCCTGTGTTACCATAACTTTTAAATTTGTCTACAAAATTTTTTTAAAATAGGTTTTTCTGAAATTGGAAAAATAGTGTTTTCAAACCATATACTAACTTTTTGTGTAGTATTTTTTTTTTTTTTTTGTCAATACCTAATTTTACACCACCTGTGAATCCTCCACTCACTACCTGTTTCTAATAACATGTTCGTTGTTTTTTTTTTTCTATTCGTAGTCCAAGGAAACATCATCTGTACTTAGCTGCGACATATCAACTGACGACAAGTACATTGTGACGGGTTCCGGAGACAAAAAAGCCACAGTCTACGAAGTTATCTATTAATGGTTTTTCGTACAAACATTCATACACACACACACACTTATAGTTTTCATAAAAGAAAAACATATATAAAAACAATTGGTGGTTTTTAAATTAAAAAAACGGATCGTTTTGTATTTTTTGTTTGTTTGATAGAAAACTATGTTGATTTTATAATTTGGTAAACTAAAAAGCAAAGAGTTATAACTACGGACTGCTATAGCATGGGAATTTTAAGGAAAACAAAAAGGAAACTAAACTATAAAAAAAAAACACATACACCCCCATTTATAAAATACACACGAAACTATAAGCATCAACATAACAAACAACATCTTGATTATAAAATATATATAAAACAAAATCTTTCTTAGATTTAAGTATAAATTAAGTCTTTAATAAAACAAAAAAATCCTTGAAAAAAAAGAACAACTATATTCGATGTGAAAAAAAAAACTCTCACACAAATCATCCCAAAATCAGAAAATCCTGTATACTTTAAAGAGGAGGAATAAATTAAAAGAAATTTTAAACACTTTTTTGAGTTTAAACTGATTTTTAAATAATTGAGATAATTTTTCAAACAAAAAAGCTAAAACAACAATTTTTGTATATTTTGATCGGCTTTAAAAAAAAATGAAAGTTCTCCTAATTATTTTCATTGCAGTTTAATTTGTTATTTTTCTTTTTATTATTTGTAACCTAATTGTAAAACAAAACAAAAAAACACAAAATAAAGTTAAAAACATAATTACTTATATATAAAACAAAACATTTTAAATTTTAATTCTTGAAAAACGAATAAATTTATAACATATTGAAAAAAAAAAAAATGAAAAAACAACAACATCCACACACAATTTATGCATAATGCTCTAAAAATTAAGTCTTATTAAAAACGAAAATAATTATAATAAAAAAAAAATTAAAAATAAAAATTAAGTTGTGTAAAAGTGAAAGAAAACTTAAAATTTCATTTCATATATTATATATATATATATATATATAGAGAGAGAGAATAAAAATTAATTATAAATGATGAATAATTTTTCATTAAAAGCATATATATATATACAAACATATACATAATAATATAATAACTTCACTCAAACACACTCACACACAGAAGCATTCGCACTTTTTTTAACACTACCCTTTGAATTCATCCTACTCCATTGACTAATCCTTTGTTTCCAATTCCTTTCCCCAAGAAAAATAAAAACATAAAACTAAATGCAAACATTTTTTAGCTGTTAGTTTATATTAGAAATCGATTAAAATACTATATTTAAAAAGATATATACCTAACAAAGTATATTATTAAGAAAAAATAAATTAAAACGTGTAACTTTATTAAATATGAAGGCAAACTTTTTCAATCAAAATGAAAAATTAAATTCAGTAGTAGTATTTTCTTCTATAAAAGAAAAAAATATATACATATTAAAAAATATACTATAATAAAAGAATTTGTCTATTTTTCTAGGTTTGCTTTTAGCTCTTCCCCACCACACTCTCACATTCACTGTTTCATTGTTTTAATAACTTTTATGTTTCATTAACTTTTTATGTTTTAATTTTTACATTACAAATGTATCATAGATGTTTGTCAAATTTAATGCTAAAAAAAGAAAAAAAAAATACTTTTATTTCATAGATTGTAGTTATAAAGTTTTTACGTTTAAAGGTTTAATATGAAGGCAGTTTAAAATAATCTCCTTTTTTTTTAACTGCTTTATAACCGAGAGAAAAGATAACGTTTTTTAAATCAATTGGAAACCAGAAAAAAAAAACAAAACTAAAAAACAATGGTATGAATAAGTATAAAACAAATGTTTAAATTCTTGTGGTTATCTATGTATATAATTATAAAATAATTATAAATTAAATATAAAAAACAAATGGTAATAATAAATAATTATAAAAGAAAACAAAAATAAAACTAAATTTAATTATAATAATGATGAGATACAAACAAATAAAACAAACCCTATGTGTAATCAAATCAAAAATAAAAATTATCTTATTCATATCGTTTACTTTAAAGTTCATTAAAGTTTGAGGAGTAGTACTCGGCGTGTTCGGCCGTGTACTACTCCTCTTTGGTATTTGGACATGTTCGGTGTTCGACAAATAATAACTCGTATTGGGGAAAATTGACCCTTTTGCTGGATGAAACTCCAGATTTTAATGAAATTTGCATATTTTGATAGTAAATGGAAAATAAGTGAACACCTACAAAACAATATTTCGGATCACCCAATAACCAAAAATATGGCGGATATATGAAAACCAAAATATGTGTGTTAGTAAGCTTATCATTTTTACTTCATATATAATTCGTTTGTTTCATGGCAAAACAATACTAGGTAGACTCATTAGAAAATTGTTCTCTCGATTACAAAACAAATGTCAAAAGTTCATAATGTCAAATAAAAAAAATCCCAATTCTCCCTAATGCCTTTTTATCTTGTATTGTTTGGCCATAGTTGGTTTATTTATGTATATTTCCAAATTTACCATTGTTTTGGACATATAAGCTGTGAAAATTACAATTGCGATGTGGCTTTTATCGTATTTAATTAAAAAAAAATGTGTAGGTTATTTATATCAGGCGCTGCATTCAGTCAAATTATTCGTTATATATTTATATGTAACAACATGCAGTAAAGGGTTAAGTTTGCCCAAAGCTCACAGTTTTATCCCTAGTTGTTTGGGATGTCAATTAAACTTAGGTTATTATCTAACAGTTAGTTTTTTGGTGACAAATTTATACTTTAGTTTAAGCCTAATTAAAAATCAAACTTTGATATCCACATGTAAAATTGTTGTTTTTCAAATAGTTTGATTTTATAATTAGGGTTACCAGATCAGGCAGTTTATCTAATGCAGTCAAAAGGATTCTCGTAGAGTTTATTTTGTCTGGTGTATGTAATGTCTCGGTTTGAGTTAAACCAATTATCTTTCTATTGCAGACAACTGAAGATTTGAGTGATGCCAATGAAACAATTGTATTGTCTAACATGAAAATGATCAAGCAACAAATAAAATCTAATATGACAATATCATATTAGATTTTTGACTTGAGGTAGAACTAGAAGACTAGTGTCCGACCGAAGTCACTTTTTCGAGCAGAAGCCGATTATACCCAAAACAGCCCAAACAACAATTACACACACTTTAGAGTACGAGGACGCTTTGGGTTCATGCGTTCATAAAGTACGAGCTGTATGCAAATTTAAAAAAAGTTCAAATTTCCTCTCTGAGCCATATGAAAATAAGCAATTGCAGAACCCCATAAAAAATACCCCTCAAGTTACTTTCCGCTCAAGCAATATAATATTGGTGCAATTAACCATATTCCCATTAAATTAAGTTACAGAAGATAACCCAAAACATACTTGAGCATGTGAGAATATCATAATTGGTTGAATTGGTAATAAAACTATGAATATATCAATAATAATAAATAAACTAAACACGAATTTTTAAAAACACAACGAAATTATGTATTTTTTAAATAACTAACAAAAATTAACTGTTTCCTGCAAAAAATAATGTTTTGGTAGTTGTTTATTATAATAAGACGAATCCTCTGGTATTACGAACTAATATCAAAGTCCCGCCGATATGGTAACAATTTCAATGTAAAAGAATCTGTAAATACGAACTCGTTTTAGGACGAACCCTCGGTTAAGACGGTTTCATATAATTTTCCATTTTTTTTAATTTTCTAAAATTGAAAGAAGTTTTAACAAATTTTAAACCAAACACATATTTTTTCGAAAAAATTTGTTAAGGTGAAATAAAAATTTGAGGTGAATTTTTTTTTTATACACCGGACCCTATTTATTTTTTTATGTTTAAAAACCGAACCCGTTTTTGAGGTTAAAAACCGTTTTTGTGGTGAAAAATGTGTGTTGAAAAAAATTTTAAGGTGAAATAAAATTCTAGGTGAATTTTTAATATTATTCACCTTTCAGCGTCTGGTGGAAAAATATGACATTCAAATATTTTGTATTTTCGAATATTCGAATCGGTTAACCGGGTTTTTTTTAATAAGATATTTTACATGAAAAACTAACAAAAAATTTTTCCATCCAAAAAATATATTTTAAAAATAATTATTAAAAAATTAACAAATATTTATAATAAATAAACACTGGAAAATTAACATTGCAAAATTTGTGAACATGAAAAATATTATTGGATTACATTAGGCTTTTTTAACGCGAAAAGATACAACATAAGGCATACAAAACTGAAAACGGTTTTAACCGGCTTTGCAACAAAAACCGTAACCGGTTTTTAAAATCTCAGTTTTGAGCAAACCGATTTTCTAAATTTGTTGGTTTTTTTTAGACACTCTAGTAGTAATAAACAGTGTAGTATACACCAATTTGTATGGAAAATTTAGTGATACCTTCACATTTTAAACCGCTGAGCAGTTTCTAGCCATTTCAACAGACAGATAGACGGAAACCGCTAAATCGAATCGGAATCAATAATATGTATACATTATGGGGTCTTAGACCTATACATAATTAAATATTACTAACTGATAACCGAATATTTTTAAAATAACTCGATTTAAAAATGCAGCAAAATGTTAATCTAACACAGATGCTTGTATTCTCGCTCAAGCGGCAATAGTGTAATTTCTCAATTTCCTATTTTTGCAAGAGAAAATTTCTGACATGAATACCCTTACTAACATTCATGTTTTTTTCCTTAAATATTATTAGAAACTTTTTCACAGATAAAAACAAGAATTGTCTTAAATACAGTTTATTAGTTTTTTGTTTTTATATTCATCGAGATTATTTTTATGTTATTTTCAATTTATAACGAGCTTTCAAACTCCGCATATTTACAAAAATAAAGCTAGGTTGATACTAGTATTTAGTGTCCGACCGAACAGTTCGGCCAGAAAATGCATTTGGTCTGTATTCGGTATTTTAAAGCATTATGGACAAATTTGGCGGATGGAAAAATGTTTATTGGGCTGATTAGATGCTATTTTGTGTGTCAAATTTGAAGAAAAGTCTGTAGTTAGGCAATGAATTCACTGTTCGGCCAAATTGAAAATATTTTTAATTAATAACGAGCTTTCAACCTCCGTATATTTACAAAAATAAAGCAAATCAAACATATTAGCTAGGTTGATACTAGTATATCGATCTGGCTAAAAATCTCATTAGAACCCAACGTTTTAGAAAGCTAGAGCCTTCATAACAGGCAGAGCTTTAACAAAAAAACTATTAATCATCAATTTTGCCTCCATTAATGTCTTCTGAGTAATCAAACGCATGGTTAGGGTCTTTTCCTAACAAGCAGCATGACGTTAAATAAAGGTTAGCCGGAAATTTTGATTTGCGAATTTATTTATTTATTTATATCCCATAGTTGTGAACGGATCAGAACGTTTATTAACTTTGGCCATTAATAGAGTAAATGGATCATATTAATCCTTAACCCTTTGCACTACCCTTGTACACTACAGCGCACATTTTAAAAAATATAATAAAATTTATATTGCAGTTAAAATTTATATTTTTGTTAAAATATGTTCATTGGGATATTGGTCATTGAACAAAAAAATCATTATATGCAATGAAATGCCTTTCTAACCTCGTTTGGAGTATCTCCTATATTGTTGACAAGTTAGGGGTTTCCCTCCTAGATTAGGGGTTTGTAATCGTTTAGGAAGATTTTAAAATAAAATTTGATATTTTGACTATGAAAACAGTAAAACTCTTAACTAAATTAGTGTATTTTAACATTTTTTTCAAAGAATTTCAAATAAAAACTAAAAAAAGTTGCAGGTTTTAGGAAAATTAATTTTATTGGGAAAAAATAGAATCCATTCGACCTCCATTCTGAAATTTACAGGGAATATTAGGTTTTATATTGAGCTTTAAGAAAATATTTTTTTCAGATTTTTCGACTTGTTCAAGGATGACGAAAAACAGAAATTGAGTAAAAAAAAACCAAATTTTAAAAATAAAAAAATAAATTAAAAAAAAAATAAATCATTTTTAAAAAGAAGGTTCAAAAACCTTTAAAATAAGGTATTAAACTTTAAAATCCATTCACTAGTTTTAGAAAACATTAGTTTAAATGTTGTCATGTCGGATGACTTTTCACGATTTTGACGATTTTCAAAGGCCCATAACGTTTTCAAAAAAATTTTTAATTTTTTTCTGGAAACACGGGTAAAATATTTTTTAATG
This sequence comes from Delia radicum, assembly GCA_021234595.1. NCBI lineage: Eukaryota > Metazoa > Arthropoda > Insecta > Diptera > Anthomyiidae > Delia > Delia radicum. Next base: position 12,843 of record JAEKOY010000040.1, read on the forward strand.
TTTAATACGTCAGGCAAATTTAAAGTAAATCGGAAGAGGTGATGTAAAAAAGGTGTTCGGTCTGACATGGAATGACTCATATGCGTTAGTTGCTTTTTAACAGTTGAAAATAACACATTTTTAATTATTTTGAAATTAATTCCTCTGTCGAATGTTTAACGACATTTAGCTTGTTTTTACATATAATTTTAAATATATTTTACAGGCAAACTTTTTTCAGAATGTTTTTTATCAGTATAATGGATTTGCTTTGCAGCACCTCCTAGAGAAGATATTTTTTAATTTTATTTATTTAATTGTTTTACTTTTAAATTTTAAAAAATTAAAACCAAAAGTATTTTTTGGGTTAAAATCTTCTACCCCTTCTACATTGGTTCTCTGAAGATTTTCGGTGACGCGAATTGAAACATGTAGGACCTGTCAGTAGAAAAAGTCTGCTTTAAATTAGCGGATAGAAAACTTTTTTAATTAAGGACTTTAAGGCCAATGTATTGCTGGACCTAAAGTTAAAACTTTTACATGTTGCCGGTCCCGCTCGGGATAAGACTTTAAAAATATTTTTTTTTTTTATGATAAAACACTACACTACATAATAAACTTTTTCGACTTCTAAATTCAGAATTTAGGAACTCGATACGCCGTGAGACGCCGACCGAGAAAGTTATAACCTGACTCATATTGATTTTTAATAGGGAATAACGGTTAATTGTTTTTGTTTTGCGTTACTCTGAAGCGTGTCTCAACATACCGTTAGACTGCGCAGTCTAAATATATGCAAATTCGATCGGATACTTTAAAAACTTCTTTCCACTCCTCCATTACAAACGGTAATGGTTGTTTTGTGCTAGAGTTCGTCCACCGGAATTCGTTCGTTTTCGTTTTTCTAGCGTGTATTAGAGCTTCATTAAAGGACATCCTCTCAATTTTCAAACCCCGCGGGGGTTAGGCTAGAAAATGCTGCTTGCGCGACGTCGAATCACGTACCCTACTTCGTGTATCTAACGTTTATGAAAGTTCGGCTGTTGCTTTGTTCTCATTCTGTTAAAAAAAAAAAATCAGTCAATTGTTGTTACACACTTGTTGAAGCAAGATCACGCTACGCAAAATAAAAAAACATAAAAATTTTACTTCGTTTTTCGCTGCTACACACACAAGTGTAAATGTAATAGTATGTGGTATGCCCTTCACTGCTCTAAACCTCTGGATCTTTCTGGAAAGTTCACCATATTGTTTTTATATCGCGTATTAAAACTCATTGTGTATATAACTGTACATTAGGGCTATAACCAAATTTTTGGCATAGTACTACGAGGTGGACAATGTTGTATTAACGAAAAACATTCTTTTTGGTCAATTTGCAAAAAAACCACCCTTTAAATTAATTTTCTAATTGAATATAAAAAGATTTTAATTGCCAAGTTATTTAAATTAATATTCTAAGATATACCGAAATATTTAGGACTCAAATTTAGTTGAATAAAAATTAGAAAAAGATAAACATTTTTGCATTTTTTTTTAATTACGTTTATATTTTTTTTTTTCGGAAATACGGAATTTCGGAAATAAAACAAAATGAAAATATGAAATTTTTATTAAAAATTAAAAAAATACAATTTTAAAATTTCATCGCTGTTGGTGTTTGAACTTTTTAGACACCAGCGAAAAAGTAAAAACGCATTTTTTCATAGTTTTTTTTTATGGTTTATTCAACTATGCTATTTGATATTTGCAACAAATGTTGAAAAGTTATAGCCCTACTGTACGTACATCTTAGAGCTGAAAATAAATAACTCTTAAGGAAGCCTGTGGCCTTTGTAAGCAATACTTCAGTAACCGACTAAATAATAACAAACACACACACACTTTTCTGTTATATTTTTTTAAATATCGAATGTTAATTTAATTGAATGTGAAATAGTTATAAATAAATACAAATTTTAGAATACATCAGTTTGATAGACATTCCTTTTTTTAGGTATGGGAGCTTGTTGTTTGCGTATTTGATTCTGCGCGTTTTGTAAAATTGCAGCACTGCTACCACTAATCTGACGAAATTTAGAAATTGCAATTGGTAGCAATTCATCCATTAGAAATTGTTTGTTTTTAATCACGAAATTGGGCTAAAGGGGGAAAAGCAAATCGTTAGAATAGACTACTTTACTATTAACGCCCAACTTCATGTACTTACATCCACACTTAATCCCGATGCTGGTTTAATAGCATGTTGTGCTAAAGAAAATCGCTTAAAAGCATTTGACAACTTTGTGAGAGAGCCTCGCTCTTAGCCAAATAACCGGAATGCTGTGTTAACTGCAAATAATGTCTGGTAAAGTTGACTGTGGACTGTGTCAAATTTATCCAAGTATCGCCAGTTGTATGGGGACGCAAGTTAATACCTAAAGCATCCAATTCCGACAGTAAACGTTTGAGATTGGATTTGGTTTGTAGATTATATGGTTGCCAAACGTCTTCTGTGCGTCCTATAGTTTCTAATAAACGCAAGCGAGATTCGTTGATCAATTCATCGAGGTCACCACGTAAAAGACCATCCAAATGATACGAGAGGTCCAAGCCAATTTCTGTTAACTTGGCGCAAGGTTTACGTACGCCTTCTATGCATTTAGCTATGGCTTCCAATTGGCTTCCTTTGGTGAGATAGTGCTTTTTCAACTGACTGGCAAAATATTGAAGTTCAGCATTGCACCAGACAACAAGAGCTAAAATGGCAAGGTATGAATGAATTCAACAAAATTTACAATATTTACGCCAACTTACCACTAACACAGGCTGGCTGCGATTCGAACGAGGCTAAAAACTCGCAAGCCACTTGAGCCAAATCGCAGAAAAACAATTCGGATATTTCGGCATTGTTTTTCCTGGCCTCCCGCTGAGCCGTACGTAAAGCTATGGAGCAAACTTTCAATAAAGTACCACAAGCTTGTCTGGCTTTTCCCATATTAACGAGAATCTGAAGACAACGTCTGGATGATCTCAATGCCACCTGCAAGTTTCTTGCATGACACTTGGACAGTTCTTGTAGCAGGACTTCCATTAACTGTTTTTCCAACTGTTGTATTTTCACGTCAATTTCTGTTGCGTTCATAAAACTTTTGTCATGTTGTAAATAATCCTGGCATCTTTTGACTAACGACTCAGCATCCTCAAAATGACGTTGAGCTATAAAAGTCTGTATTTCATCCGTGGCTGTGTGAATCCATTCGGGTCCGTAGTTTTTCTCAATTTTGGATGGTTGGGCTTCAGTTGAGCTCAGATCTATTGATTTTTCACTGGTTGGTGTATGCACTACTTTATTTTTTGGCGGCTGAGGCGCCGGTCCCTTTTTGTGTGTTTTCTTTTGTTGTTGATCCCATCTAACAGCCACTTGCAACTGTTCAATCCATTCAGACTTGCCTGCGGCCGTAATACTTTGAAAAATTTTCGAACCATCTGGTGTTATGATATTGATGGCATTTTTAACTCCATCCAAATCCTTGATGTTTATAACGGCAATCTTTTTCGGATCATATTCAGCTACAAATTCCAGTCTCCTTTAGGTAAGAAGAAGTCAAACAAAAAATGAATTTCTTTGCTATATGGTGTCGTTATTATAGACTTACTTATCGTGCTTTACTTACAAACTATTAGAACATCATTGAATAAAAAGAAAAATACTCTCTGTATGGGTCGATAGTCATTGCTGTCCAATTCTGTTAGAGCACCTTCATTCAAAAAGTTTTTCCTTCCAAGTTGCCATTGAAACCCTGCACCATTTCTTTGACAGCACGTGTAGCATGCATATTGTCAGCCTCTTGTTGGGCTTGCGCTTCATTTTCTTCATCGTCCGCCGATTTAGCATTCCCATTCCCGCCCGTCTTGTCGTCCGTTAACGAGGCCAAAATATTATGTTGTTCATTGAGTAGCAACGACAGCTGAGTCATTTCAGATTCAAGATCTTTTAAGAGATTATAAAAATACGCTTATAAATTTAGTTTTGTATAAAAAACTTACTTGAAATTTCCTTGGCTGTTTCAATAAATTGCATGTAATTTGCATAGACGGACCTCTTCAAAGTCGCCGAAGTCTGATCGCCATAGACTTGAATTTCTTTTTTGCGCTTCTGTAAATCTTGACCACCAACACATTCTTTGACTAAATGTTTAGTATCTGTGATGGAAAAATATCGATAGTTCAAATATTTAGCAAATTTATATTGTAAAAATTCTTATTACACACATTTCTCAACACTAAAGTTAGGATTGTCAAACTCTTTCATCAAATCGCTCATTTCTGCTATTCTCTGTATTTTTTCCAACTGCTAAAGTATTGCGAAATTGTTATAATATTAATACCGTTAAAGAAATTAACAATAAAATGGAAATAATAGTAATCTATGAAAATTAGAAACTCCCACTTTTTTTGGATATATATTTTAACAAGTACCAGCTGATTAGAGTTGAAAAAGTAATGAGTATTCCGGTACTCAGTACTCAATACTATTTTTATAGGTACTCATACTTAAAATTATTTACTCACTACTTTTATATATTTTTTAAAATACAACTGTGTTTTTGTAGAAAAAATTTAAGATATGTAAAATTAGTCTAAAAACCAACAAATATTAATTTGAAATCGGTCAATAAACAACTAACTGGAATGAATAACGTTCGCCATTGACGGCGAATGATTGATATATGTCCCATTTTTCTCTTTGTTATTTTATTAAATGCTGAAGAACGGTTTCAACAAAACTTATTTTGATCGACACTAGAAAAATTTAGCTTTTAGCGATGCATGCCTTTAAATTGTATTCTCAGAGCCAAAGTCAAGATTTTTTGTTTTGCTGTTTAGGATTGTTTTTACGTTTTCAGTTTTTTAAATGTTAAAAATTCAGGTATAGATTTATACTAAAATGGTTATTGTTAGGTTAAGCATAATTTAAGGCAAAACACAAAATTAAAATTTACACAAAATCTTACACGTCATTCAGACTACATTGAAAAACACGTGTTTTGCCAAAACGAGTGAAAAAGAATAAAAAACAGCTGGAATAGAATAAATAGCTTAAATACGTGTTTTATTGTCTAATGTGAATGTGGCTTTAACTCATTCAGGATCTAAGCACATTGATATTTTTTCTTCAGTACTATAATTCTCCGATAGGAGAAGCAAAGCACCAAAAGCAGAACAAAATTAATTTTAGTCATATGCCATGCGGTTTAAGATGGAGCGTCAAAAGAGGTTTAACATTTATTAATAAAGGTAATATTTAACATTAATGCCATGTATTTGTTTTATATTTTATAAATAAAAATAATTTTAAATACATTAACAAAAAGAACAGCATTTTTAATCTGAAAAAAATTATTAAACTATCTAGGGATTATTATGAAATGCAGTGGATATATTTATTAAGATTTTCTGCTTATAAAAAGTGGAAAATATGATCGAAATCTATTTTAAACTGGATTTCGATTGTAATGTAAATGCAGCATTAAAGGAGAGTCTGAGATCTATGTAATCGACACTGTATTGGGTATATATTTGTTTCATTCTAACACGATATTCTGAAGAGTTGCCAGCTCTTGTATTTTTGAGAAATTTTGTCAGTGATGCAAGATTTTTAAGGTAAATGCATTATAATGCCTTTAGGGAGAAATATGGTTTCTTATTTGACTTTCTATGGTTTTCTGTTTAATTTTGTATGAATTTTTGTCTTAATGTCAAGTTTAAATAGAATCAACAGTCGAACTCATATTTTATATGAGGTATAACAAATGTGGCAGTTAAAATACCAGTTAGTAGCCCATCATTGTAAATGAGTTCAAATAGTAAATTTTGATACATTGGTTATGTTTATTAAACACTCTTAAATAATTGTTACTTACATTCTATTTTCCTATACAAAAATCTCTAAAAACCACATCCAATATGTCTTCCGTGCTAACGTGACCAGTTATACGTTCTATATCTTTAACAGCGTATCTTAATTTTTGAGCAGATATGGCCATATCGGGAAAAATATCTGGAGAATATTTACACAAAAACACTTCAATGTGTTCGATACAACGTTCTAATTGTAAACGATAACGAGCATGAGTTAAACGAGGTGCTTCTGGCAATGGTATTCCACAGCTACGTCAAAATTGGAAGTTAGTCTATCTGTATACAAAATTAAGCTATTACTACTTACAGTTCCTTCAGTAAACTTTCGAATTTATTAAGAAATGACTTCAAATTATGTCTATCCTTGCAGGAAATCGCAAAAACTGTTGATATTTCTTGTTGTATTTTGTTATACTCTTCCGAAGAAAGAAGATCAGTTTTATTGAGAACAAACTCCAGTCTTTTATTTGCTAATATTTCTTCGTTTAAGTCCAATTCTCTTCGGTATGTCTCTATGTATCTTTCCCAAGATTGTACATCAAATATTTGCCTTTCTTTTAGGTGACTTGCATCCAACATGAGTAACACTAAATCTGCCTGTTTAACGAATTGTTTCGCCTTCAGAATACCCTCTTGTTCTACTTTGTCCTCTGTGAAACATCTTAAACCGGCTGTGTCAGCAAATCGAACCGGATATCCACCAAAGTTAAAAGTTGACTCAATGACATCTCGTGTTGTACCAGCAATATCTGTGACAATGGACACATCTCTTTGGCACATTAGATTGAGAAAACTGCTTTTGCCAACATTGGGAGCTCCTACTATGACTGTACGTACACCGTCACGTAACATCTCGCCCTGCCTCTGATCATCGAGATGATCTTTAATCTCTTGTTGTATTTTCTTCAGTTCTTTAGTTAGCTGTACAATGACATCATCTTCGATATTTTCGTCTTCAGCAAAATCGATATAAGCCTCCAGATGGGCTGCACAGCGAATAAGACGTTTGCGCCAATTATCATACAGCCGGGAAAGAGATCCTGTACTTTGTAAGAGGGCCTGAAAGAAAATTACTGCTACAATTACGACGTTCTAACAAATGGCGAATCAATTGTTCGTTGTTAACCTGTTTCCTTTGGGCTTCCGTTTCAGCGTGTATGAGATCGGCTAAACCTTCAACTTCGGTAAGATCTAATTTATTGCCAAAAAATGCTCTTTTAGTAAATTCTCCTGGCGTGGCCGGCCTTAAGCCACTAACCTGTCCCAGTGCATCCATCATCGCAGCGATAACTGCCAAAGACCCATGAACTTGAAATTCACAACAATCTTCACCTGTAAAGGATGCTGGTCCAGGAAACCACAGGACTATACCTTTATCAATAATTTCGTTAGTTTTCGGATGATACAATGCTTTGAAGTAAGCATGCCGCTCTTTTAAATCGTATTTATTGCCCACAATAGCACCGAGTGCTTGCCTAGTTTGCGGCCCTGATACTCGTATCACTGAAACACCGCATTTGCCATATGCAGAACTCAAGGCATAAATGGTACTTGCACTACTCATGCATCGTTTCCAGGAACATAATTTCTTATTTCCAATAAGTCGTAGAGCACTAGCAATTGTATACATTTTGTTATTCAATTAACAGAAATATATAACAAAGCAATAAGAAAAAACAAACTACGATGAAAATGTTTGTTAAGAAACAACTGACAAAGCAGAATGTCAAAAAGAGTTCGGCATTACAGTTCATTTCGCTCATTCCTAATTATTGTACTAATTCGTCTATTTAGTTCATTCATTTGATCGACAAAGCCGCAAACTACACACACACAAAAAATCGTTGCAAAGTAATTAGTTTTTTTCTTATTATCGTTAACTTTTAGGTTCAAAAAAATAATTTTTTGTTAAAAGAAAATTTTAAATGAAACCACATAAAGTATATATATATATTCTTGATCCTTAATTAATTTAAAGACGATTTAGCGACGAGCGCCTGTCTGTTGAAATGGCGATCACTGTGCGAAAACGCCATACGTACATCTCATTTTAGATTGCATTACATTTTATCGAAAAGTTTGGTATTAAAAATGAACAAAATCGGTCCAGCGGTTCAAAAGTTATGAGTGAAAATGTGAAGTTACCTCTAAATGTTCCATACAAATTGGTTTATATTAGTACAATTTCATAGTAAGGTGAATAATAAATAATAAGAGGTGAATAATATTTTAAATTCACCTTAAATGTTTATTTCACTTTTAAATTTTTTTTACCACAAAAATAATTTTTTCTTTACGAAAATAATTATTTACATCAAAAATCTTTTTTTTATTACATAATTTCTTTTTAACATCCAAAAAAGTTTTCCACCTCAAAATTTTATTTTCACCTCTAACATATTTTTTAAAAACATTTTTGTTGTTGTTTCATTTGTATGGGTTCATTGTGGAGGGTACAAAGAAAAAACAAATTAATGTTTTAATATTGAATGTATTTTTTGTACAATAAAAGTCGTAAAAAATCTTATCTTAGATTTCTAGTTAAGAATTCTATAACATTATAGGGGCAGGAGACGGCAAAATGTTTTTCACAATTAATACTAATATAATTTTGTATGTAATCATCACTGTAGTTAACGGACGATGATGGTATCCTGCTTAGAGATAACATAGTATTAATATCAAATACAAATTTGTAATAACCCTATGTGAAATTTAGACGAACGGACCACAGTCACTTTATTTGTCGTAGGAAGATCAAATTGAGCCCTTTTGACATGTTACACACCGAACCTGGGACATGTCTCCAAACTATGTCTTTTAGGATAGTTCTGCAACATGTCCTAGATTAGTGCAGTGACCACAAAACTGTGTTTTCAAGAAAAGTTCTGTGACATGTCACAAGGTGTCAATTTCCAATTCTTATGATAGTGATATGTAAAAGTAACAGTTTTGTTTCATATAAAGGAATCGGTATAGCAGCAGTTCGTCTAAATTTCCCATAGGCAATGGACAATTCCATACTTACGTTAATATCAGTCTTATTATATCTTCCATTAGTGATTCTCCGTAGGGTTTTAAATGCGCCGTTATTTCACACATTGCCCTTTGTATGCACGCTTTCATATTAAAATTGAATAGCTTTCCCACCGTTTCAAGTTGATCGAAAATATGTCTTCGCTCTCGATAATTTTGATCATAATGCCAATCCGGCAGCTCTTTAGTTGTTTGATAGCTTATATTTGGCGGTCCATATGATAACCACTTTTCATCATAGTTGAAATTAGAGTTGTGGGTATTCCAAATTTTACGACTATTGTGCTTCTTCAAGTATGGTTTTTTGTGAAATCGACTCGAAAGATTATTATGCTTGGAAGATTTTTTGATATGAGGATTTTCTAAATTCCTAAAAGTAAAGTATTTGATATGTTTAACTTGACACTTGGAAACGCTAAAAACTCACTTACTTGCCTTATGAAATATGTGGGATTGTTATCCCATTTGGATTGAAAGTGATTCCAATTAGTTGAGTCTTCGGTTTCAGCGAAAGGGTAACTGTAGAATGACGGACCGTCTTCGTATGCTTCGTATGGGGCTTCGGAATATGATCTGTTATCGATATTAGGCTTCTCAGATGAAATTTGAGCTGCCGAAGCTGCAGCCTTTAATTTCTGATATTCTTCAAGGGCCGTTTCTTCTTTTATTTTATTTAACAATATTGTAGGTTTCCAGCCATCTATCGTATCCGGTAGAGGGTGATACATGTCAAATTCAATTGAGTATGATAAACCGCGGGGTCGTCCATCTAAAACGGCTTTTGTAAACGCCGGTGTTAAAAGTAAAAATGCCTTTTTGGGAAACAAAACCGCTCTTGTACGTCTTTGCAAAATCTGACTATGAAATTTATCCAACTCTGTTGTTGTTGGAGTAAAATTGCAATTTGTGCTTGCTATTACTGCCAATAGTAGTGCAAACCTTATGGTCATGCTTGTCTTTCGTTGAAAAGGTAAAATGGACCTTTCTTTAAAAATACTAAAGTGAAACTAAATAAAGCAAATACAATTTTGTTTTTAATTCGATCTAACTAATTTTTAATATTGTTTTTTTTATCTCTGTCTGCTAATTGTTAAAACTATAGGCAGACATACATATAGTCACCCTAAATTCAAAAGGTCGTAACTGCACTTTTTGGGTTTTTACAGGAGAGTCAAAAAACAATTCTAAAATCTAAATTTTAGAATTATGCTTAAGAAACAAAGACGGATTTGTTTCTGAGAAAAAATTCACGGAAAAATAGTAGTTTTTAAGTAATGTTAGTTACGGTCTTTTGTACTCGATTTTTCTGAAACCAAAAAGCCGAAGCCACAATACAAAAATTTATGCAAAAAATAACACAAAAGTTTAAGATAGAATATACAACTTTTCGGCAGTAATTAAGAAAGTTTCAAGTCAACTTATTTATAAAAAACGCATTTCAACTGATTGATTCATTCATATCGAATAAATCAAATTACACTGAATTGGTTAAACAAAAAACTATGTAAATCATAACAAAAAAGGCAAAAAACTGCACTCCATTACTTTTTGGTTAATGAATATATTGAAACTGCATTTACGGTCTTTTGATTACCGTTACTAAAATCCGTAGTTTTGAATGAAAACGTGTAAAGTGTATCGTAATCAATCAAATAGTAAATTTTGAATTTTTTGGTATTTACTGCCTTTTGGATTTTAGGTGACGATATGTATTTATTTCAAGGAAGGTAGGCAATACCGCTAAAATACCGTTATCGATTCAAAACCCTTTCAGCTGACTATCGTTATCCCTAAAATATACCGTTACCGAAATAATTAAAATACCGTTATCCGTAAAATACCGTTACCGATATAACTAAAATATCAACAACTTTAAAATACCGTTACCCAAAAAGTGAAAATATATTTATCGCTAAAAACCGTTACCGAAATACGAGTAATTAAAATAGCGATATTCGTAAAACACCGTTACCGAAATAATCTGCAAAGAAAAATCGCTGTAAATTGTAAATAGATATATTTTCCCAAAGTTGGATCATAATCTAGCCAGTCATTGGAATTCGGGCATAATGGTGCTAAAATATCGGGGTTTATAGACATTACCAGTATATTCCTAAAATAACGTTACCGAAATAACTAAAATACAGTTACCGCTAACATACCGTTGCCGAAATAAATAAAATGCCGTTAACGCTAAAAACCGTTTTCGAAATTATTGAAATATCGTTACCCCTAAAATACCGTTACCGAAATAAAATAAATTAGCGTTACCCTTACCGTTACCCGAATCGAATAGGTTACCATCCATGATTTATTTGGTTATTGTTAAAAATTTTGACATGTTAATTGGAATTACGTTTAAAAGAAAAAGAATGTGTACGTTAAAGTGGGCCGAATTACTTTTTTATTTTATTTTAAAATTGTACCAGACTTAAAGAGTTTGTACATGTTAGAGGTATAAGGCAAAAAATCTGAAAATGATTTAAACGAAAACTACAGAGTTGTGAACCCACATGTATTTTGTATGTGCGCAATCTCACGTTGAGGGGTTACAACATTCTTGTATGAAAACGTGTTTTAAAAGTACTCGAGAAAGCAAAAATTTTGATACCCATATTGTCCACTTATTGGAAATCTTAAAAAAAGGGTTATGAAAGCTCTTCAGGAAAAGCCTTATTAAGGCCAAATAAATCTAATGAATCTTAAAAAAAAAGCCCCAGACACCACCTCGATAAAATTAAATAAGCATTATTATATGTTAATTTATTTATTTATTGTAAGCATAAAAAAACGCATTTTTAACTATTTAAACCCCTTCGAGAAAAATTAAACAAAAATTAAACAAAAAACAATGAAAATCGTTAATCGTTATATTGGAATTGCAGTTACGGTCTTTTGATTATCCTTACTAAAATCGGCATTTTTGGATGAAAACGTGCAAGGTGTATCGTAATCAATTAGAAAGTATTTATTTTTATTTTATTAAATAGTAATCATATAATTTCAAATTAGCTACTAGCTACTATGGCCTTCGGCGCGTTGTAGCGAAAACAGACCAGTGCCTCTGGTGGGAATCGAACCCACGACCCCCGCACAGATAAGCCAGCACGCTACCAACTTGCCTACCGGGGCGCACAATCAGAAAGTAAATTTTGAAAGTTTTGATAGTTACGGCCTTTTGAATTTTAGGAGACGAAAATATATTACCAGCAGGTCGTTTTTTCCAGCGTGTAAGCAAAAAGTTATTTAAGAGCAATAAAATAATAATAAATACTTCCCGGTTTTATTAAAATAAATATTTATATGCGATTTAATTAAAATTAAAGGCGTTACAAGAAAAAGAAAGCAAAAACCTTTGCAGGATTCGGGTCACTTTTAGTAAGTTGTTTTAAAAATAATACATGTGGACCATCAAGGGTGATTTAAAATTAATAAATTTGTACTGTTTTTTGTTTTAGAGTGAAATACAGATTCAATTGGGGTAATTGTTAGATCAAATGTCAATAAAATTTAAAATTTCAAGGTATAGAGAACATGAAAATTAGAAAGCATTTCCACTGCAAACTCTTGATTATAGAAATTAAAAAAAAAAAAAAATGTTTTACGATCAGTTCAAAATATGCTATATTTCTGTAGATTTTAAGTCAAAACGCCTAACTAATGGCAAACAAACCAAAAAATATTACCTTAAATGTTCTTTAAATACTATGAATTGAAGGGCTTATAGTAAAAACAGGATAAGCCACAATTATTGTTTTATGGATATCCGGTGTATTCTACACATTTGATAGACTTCATTGCAATATCAGTAAGATATCCTGATACAAACACCGACATGATTATATTCAATTTGAAAGTTATGTTTTGTAGATTTATATTTTTAAAAAAAATTTAATGATTTTGCGATACAATTTCGAAAAATGAAGCAAAATATACAAAACAAAAATGGGGGTGAATGATGCATATATAAGAACCGCGATATTTTAAAAACTGCAAATTAGATTTTTTTTTCGACAGAATTGGAATAAGCGTTCATAGGTCTATTAGAAAATATGTGTTTAGAAATATGTTTGGCCATTCATTAGTGTAATTTTTTGTACTCTACAACATATTCAAGTTTCATTCAAATTTGAGGCTTACCACTGTGTAGTTTTAAAATAGTATAAAATATATCTGAATATCTGCTAAAGACTGGGCAAATAAGAGGATTAATTAACTATAGTGTGCTAAATTAGTGGCCCACCCTATACATTAGTTTTTGATTTTTTTTTTAAACGGTGGGTAAAATATCGCACCAAAGTTTTGCAGCAGAAACATTACTCTGCGACAAAATTAAAGTTTTGTTCAATATTAACAAAATTAAATTATTTTCTTTCTTCGGAGTTTGCAAATACAATTGAACATTGTGGGCTCATTTTTAGTTTAGAATTGCAGCAAATGCTAGCAATTTGTCTCAATATCAATATATTTTTTAATGCAGAATTTGAAAAACATAAATTTTTTTAATTTTAAAGTTGTATTTATTCGACTTTTAAATATTTAATATATAAAAATCTTCAAGCTCTAGGTCTAATTTTATACCTATATCTAGACCTAGAGCTCGAAGATTTTTATTTATTAAATTTTTTTAACAAAACCTTTGAACTACTTAATTTTTAGTGTAATATAAAACTCAATTTATCTAAAATTCGGCAAAAATTTAAAATTATTATTTTTATTTATAAAAAAAGTTTAGATATTTTTCTATCGATTCAGAAAGTTGCATCTCTTAACTTGTATTAAATTTGTAGAAAATATTCTTTGAATACTCTCCTCAATAAATATTTCAATATTTGTATGTTAAAACTACATGGCGTATGATATATTTTACTATATGTATAACTTATTGCCCATACGCTGTTTTTTTTTTGCTAAATATGTATAATTGGGCATTAATTTCTAACTCGCTTTACAAAACGTACAAAACGTCTAAACCAATCATCAACTATAAAACATTCACCAAATGTTTTATCACAATTTGCTCCATTTAATCCAGCTTCGCGGGCATTTATATAACGTTCATCCACATTAGAGTAGAGGGGACTTAAATATGAAATAAAACAACAAATATTAGCAGAATTAAAAAAAAAAAAAGAATAAATAAATAATTATAACAACAACAATGTTAAAATGATAAACTCACGTGAAAATCGCATTTATTAGCTTATGGTAAATATTTCCACCATAATCTTCTACATTTACAATTTCAGTTTCGTTTTCTTTACCATTTTCATCATTTTCATTGTCTTGTGTTGCCCTCCTCTTACTTTCGTGCAAATCTTCGCTTAAAGGAGCACGTGCCACTTCACAAATGACCTTTAATAAGCATTTGTTACCGAAATTACCAGAGCTGCAGGCAATCCAGGCAAAATAAAGGAGCATCCATGAAAACAATAACAACAACAACAATAGGAGTAATTTATTAACAAATGTTAAGGAAAATTAAACAAAATAAATTTTGGAAATAAACAAGACAAGAATATTTTGAATGTATGTATGTATGTTTATGTCTGTCTGTATGTGTGTGTGTGTGTGTGTGTGTGTGTGTGTGTGTGTTTAAAGTGGCCAGTATAATTTGTACAACATAAACAACGGACTAATGACTAACGCTTTACCGTTGCAAAATTGTTTCTATAAATTTATAGATAAAAGCACGACTGTTATCATAATGCATCAGCATATCCGTTGAACGTTGCTTACGTGCCGCAAATGTTGACGTGTTGTATAAGCTCCACCAGTATAATGGTATGGGTGGTGGGACATATTGTAGTTGTAAATTATAAAATTGATTTAATGATCGTTTTTTGTCTGGCAATATTATTGGAAATGTTGTACCCAAAACCAGCTAAAATGAACAAAATAAAAAAATATTATATGAGTAATTTTAAAAAATTGTCGACATCTGTTGAAAAAGACTTTAGATGCCTCATATTGCTCAAGATGCCTCTTATTGCTCATATTTGAATTGAGAGAATCGATGGACTGTACTTAAAAATGATGACATGCTAAGTATCACGTTAAAAGTCTTCACATGAAGAACTGATGATTAAAAGTCGAAAAATTAGAAAAATTACTTGAAACTTTCAAGAGTTTTTTGTTTTCATTTTAATTTTTTGCTCAGCGTTCTTAACTTTCAGATCCAAAATAATACAAAATGGAGGCACTAGACTTGGGAGATACATTTACTAAAAAAGTTATTTCGATATCGCTGATTGGTAAAAGGTTGTATGGTGGTTTACAAGTGAAAACAAAATTTTCTGATTTTTAAACTTTCGCAGTTTTTTTCCGTTTAATGGAAATGAGTTTTGAGAACAGTATTTAAAAAACGGTGTAATTTTATACGGTTTGTGGAGTTTATACCAAGTTGAGGTCAGCACAGCAATAACGAGATACAAATATTACAAACTTATAAGGAATTCGCGTAAATTTTATAAAATGTATGTTTTTTGCTTCTGACATTCACAATTTTTAAATTGTCCAGGGTATTGCGTGAAATTCTTAATAAATATCACCTCCGAGTCAAATATATATTTTAGAATTTTTAAGCATAAAATGATAACATCATCAGACAAAACGTCCGTTTGTTCCGAAAATGTTGGAAAAGCACTTGGTAAACATTTTTCAAAAGTAGCTTAAAACATGAATGATAACGGCTGGATTACCGTTTGTTGCTCAAATATGCTAGAACTGGCAAAGGGTTTGCTGGAAGATACTTGCCGAAGTTGGGAGCACACAAAAAAGTTGGTCTTAAAAGAGATTTTCAAGGAACAAAAAACTATTTTATATAAAAAAAAAACATTAAAAAGTTTAAAAAAACCACAAAAAATTAATGACTGAAACAGGGATCGAACTCGAAACCTTCCGACTATAAACTTTTTTAGTTCTGAATTTTTAGTGTAATACAAATCTCAAGTTGTCTAAAAATCGAAAACAATTATTTAGTTGTTAGATGTTTTTCTTGCGATCCGGAAAGCTTAATCGCGTAACTCGTATTAGTTTTGGAGAAAATTTTTTTATGTAAAAGCTGTGTAGCTAGTACGTAGGCGTATGATCAATAAATAATATTATAAAATAGCTAATACGTCTACGTACCAGACAAAGCTTTAACATAAGAAAATTTACATAAAGGATCCACCATCTAACGTTTTTTTTCAACTAGTGCTTTTTTCGTGAATGGTAACACTTAGCTCATGTCTGATTTGACAGATAATTAGTTTTATCCTTCCGCTGAACGAATATGGTTGTGTATACGCTTGAACAACGCTGGGAAATATTGCGACATTACTTTGAAAATCATGGTAATGTTGCAGAAAGTGCTGCGATTTGACACCGTTGGACTATTATTTGTGGGATGCCGTCAAAGATAAGTGTTACGCCAACAAGCCAGAGACAATTGACGCTTTAAAGGAAAATATTCGTGAAGCCATTGGTGAAATACAGCTGCACACAATCGATAATGTGCTTAAATTGGACCGATCGTGTAGGCTACTGCATGGCCAGCCGAGGCAGCCATTTGAATGAAATTATTTTCCATTATTAACCGGAAGGATTGCACTTTCAAATAAAAAAAGAAATTTAGAAAATATTCAGTAGTTTTTTTTATAGCATTTTCAAAAAAAAAAAAGTTATTTGGCGGACCCTTTATATAGGAAGGACAATATTCAGAGAATATTTTCTCAAAATTTAATCCGAATTAAACGATGAAACTTTCTGGATCGAGTCAAGTAAGTGGACACACGTGTATGTCATACAAGGGAAAAAGCTTTGAGGCATTGATTTTTTTTTTTTTTTTGCTATAATTGCTAAAGTCATAGCACTAACAAAAGCAATGCCTCAAGTATGTTATGTGGAAAGTACCGCCTCGATTCGCTTTAACAACTTTTCTTCCTAAAAAACAACACATTTTGTCTATAAACTAATTTTATTTAATACTCACTTTAACAACTCCTCCGCCATTGAAAATTACAAATCGCTTTATTCTCTTCCGACTATCAACAGTTCCATTAATATGTGCTATTTCCCGAGATTTTCCTTCGGTTTCATTTGTAAACTGATCAACATAATTAGTCTTATTTATGATGAGCAAATTAATTAAGGAATACAACATCAAGAAGATTAGGCAAAAAGTGATTATACATTTTAGGGTATATTGAAATTGATGTAATTTCATTTTTATGGGTAATTTAATATTCTTTTTTATGATAATCTCTAATCTCTAATGATATATCTTTAATTTTTATTTATTTTGAAATGATGACAATGATACTAGACCGTGTTTATGGTTAAAATACTAAAGTGGTTTTGCGTGTAATTAACACGTTGATACATGGTTTTTATGCCATAAATTGCAATGTTCACAATGTTTATACATATGTACATATGTACGTACATATGTACGTACATATGAAACAATGTACAATAATTTTGTAAATATTATAGAAATTTCGTATACAAGAAATTTTACAAACTTAGAAATTTTTGTAAATTATAGAAATATGACTTCGTAAATTATTTTTAACACAAAGTTCAGAAAAAATTTAAATATTACAAAATTTTCGTAAATAATACGAAAAAAAATTTGTAAAGTATAAGAAAATGTAAACTATTATTTTGTATTTTAACTAAAAAATGTATATTTACAAATATTTTTTGTGTTTTTTCAAAATTTCTTAAAATATACAAAAAAAAACTTTGCTATTTGAAACGAAATATCATTTGTGTATACATAGTACACAATTTTTCGCAATGTCAAAATAACCAAAAACTTATGTAAAATGAACAACTGTTTTCGTGTATTTTACCTATAGATTATTACGAATGTATATATTAAAACAAAATCAAATTATTTACTAAGACCAGGTAACATATCCCAAAATAACCATTTTTTATGAAAGTATCTGTAGTTAACGTTTTTAACTGTTTACACACAGAAAAATAAAGTGCCAACCGAATAGAAAAATGTATATTAATGGTAACAACTTATAAATTAAGTCAGTACAACTATATTTATTTTAGATTTCCGAATATTTTGACTGTTGTAACTAAAATTCAGTTGATTTAACCGAACTTTGTTGAGAAAACTAGTGTTAAGTTGTGCCAACCGACTAAAATTCGTAATAACCTAGTTTGAGTAGTAGTAACCAAATTTCAGTTGGCAAATAGCTAAATTTTTCTCTGTGTGTAGATAAGTTACCTGAGATTCAAAGATTACGTTATAAATTGAACGCAAACGTTTATTTTTTGACACACAGTGTAAGGCGCAAGAGGAGTGTCTAAAAACAAGTTCTAATTTTTAGTGTTATATCAAAAAATTGGCCAAAATTTTTTTAATTTTGTTTTTATTTACAAAAAAAAATTTACATGTTTCACATCGATATTTTCTTCGTTTTAGAGAAAATATTTGAGATAAATTGAGTTTTCTGTTGAAAACTCTAGTTTATGAATTTTATAAAAATTTTCATTGTTTTTAATTATTTATAGAAAACTTAAGTGACAAAAATGTCTAGCATTTTCTAAATTAAATTAAAATAAATAATTATAATTATAATCTATTAGATTTTCTTTTCTTAATTTGTCAATATTTAACCGATCTCAAATACTTAAAGATTTGTTTGTTAGAACTACAATGCGTATGATGAATTTTATAATACGCTTTGCAGTTCCAAATCAACTCATTTTTGATATTTGGATGGATGGATATTATTAAACAAATAGTTTCTTCCAAACTAAACCGATATACATACACGATAAAACTTTCTGGATCGATAGAAAAACATCTGAAATTTTTTTAAATAAAAAATGAAAAAAACGTTTGGAAAATTTCAAGATGATTTGAGTTTTCTGTTCTACTAAAAATTTAAATTTAAATTTTTTAAAATGTTTATTATTTTGAAATTATTTATAAAAGCTTTATTGACATAGTAAAATTTCTAGCATTTTTAAAATTCAAAATTCTATTGAACTAAAATAAATAATCTATTATTTTTTTTTCTTAATTTGTCAATATTTAATCAGTCCTACTTAAGAATCTTTTTGAAAAAATTTAAAAAGTTGATACATTTTTCATTGGTCGCATTTAGGATAATAAATACTCGTACTGTAAGTTCGACATTAATTCGACACACTTTTCTCAGGTGCGAAGCAGTTGGTGCGGAAAGCCTCATATGTATTAACTGTAGTTGACATTTTTATTTATTTTATTACTGTGAAACCCGATTAAGACGAACTGCAAAATACTAGAAAAATTAATTCGCTATAAAATATTTTTATACTATGTTCATATTGAACCCCAAAGTACGTATTTTCGTATTTTCGTATTTTTCAAGTTTTTGATTTAAAATTTGTATGTTATTTGACAGTTAAAAACCTGAAGAAAACGAAAATACGTATTTTGGGGTTCAGTGTAAATGTAGTTTTACTATCAAAAAATATTACAAATTTATGAAATTTTGTGCAAAAATTGTAAAATTTTTTTATTTGATTTTATAGATAGGAAAAAAAGTTTAATATTCAAAGAAATTTTAGAAACATTTTTAAAATTTCAGGCAGTTCATTTTAAAAATGGAAAATTATATGAAAATTTGTTTGTGAGACTGTCAAAAATAATTCGTCTTAAGCGAGTTCGTTGAAGTAGATGTTTTTTACTTTTTTTTATTTATTTATAACGAGCTTCGATCTGGCTAAAGATCTCATCAGAACCCGAAGTTCTAGAAAATCTAGAGCTTCCAGAATAGGCAGAGCTTAAACAAAAAACCTTTGATCGTAAATTTTGCTGCATTCTTGTCTTCTTAGTGATCAAACAGGTGGCTAGAGCTTTTTCCTAACAAGCATCATGACATTACTAAACTTTGAAGACCAAAAATGTTCAATTTATATAAAAAAAATTTAGTTTTACTCTGGCTCAAGTAATCTTTTGTTTACAGTTATTTTGTTTTATATACTTCGAGATTATTTTTATGTTATTTTTATTTATTTATAACGTGCTTTCAACCTCCGTATATTTACAAAAATAAATCAATTTATATTATATTAGCTAGGTTGATACATGTACTTCGATCTGGCTAAATAAAAGCTAGAGACTCCAGAATAGGCAGAGCTTTAACAAAAAACTTATTTTTTTACATTGAAATTGTTGCAAAAACGTCTCGACTTTCAAATTATTTAGTTATTACCGAGTACTCATCTTAACCGAGTTCATCTTAAATGAGTTTTACTGTATATTTGAACTTTTTTGCTTTGAATATGGTCACTTAAGCTAAAAAAAAAACAAGCAAAACTAGAGCAACTAGAGCCAGCTAATTTTTAGATTCAACTTTGTGAGAAAAAAAATTATATTTTAATAATATTTACCTATATGTCGTATGATTAACGAATATAAACTATTAAACATATTTAGTGCATAGAATTTTAATAAGTTTTTATGTTGCGTTTACTAGAGTTCGTCAGAAAAAAATAAATTTCTTTGTTTTTGTGATATCATCACTTTTAAAAATGTTTTTCATGTTTCACTTTTGAATTTTAAAAAATTAAAAAGTTTATTTTTCGATCTTTTATCATTATTTATGATGTGAGCACGATTATTCAAGATCAAGATCATTTGTTTTTTGTTAAACAAAAAACCGTGCAATGTGTATTTATTAAACCATACGTATCATGGATCATAAAAAACTAAATTTTGATTTCCTTTCATTTGAGTACCCAGACTTATATGTTTCTACGCATTCCGGTTTTTGGGGCTGGATAGAAAATATAGAAAAAAATTTTCTTTTTTAATTCCAGAGAGGGTCCTTTTATTTCATTTTTTATTTTTTTGAGCAACTCCCAAAACTTTGCCAGAACTTTAAAAACATTTTTAGCTTAATCAGGTTTATTAAAAGCTGTTGGACAGCGTAAATGCGGAAGACAATGTTGATCGTTTAAGATGCACATAAATACTATTTTTCCACCTCTGAAAATTGAAAACTCATTCTAACAGATAACAAAAAACATTTTTGTTTAATTAATTCATAAATATTGACATCAAATTAATACAGAGAAAAAATTGGTATACAATACCGAAATCGGTGTTGGCTTAAAATCGGTATTTCGAATTTAACAAAATGACTCGAATTTCGACATGTTCGGTATTATCGAATTCGATATTGCCTAATGTAAATGAACTAAAATATACAACATAAATATAGGAAACAAAATTTATAAAGACATTTTTGATCTACTGTCACACGTCGATATTATAAATGCTAATTCAATTAATTAAAATTTTAAGTCTTATAAAGCAAAAAAAAAATGTCTCTGAGCCCAGTTGCTTTACAAGAAATGTTTAATTAACACTATTCAAGAGAAACGCATTTAAAAATTATAGCTTTATTGAACTTTCATAAGTTTTATTTAGAATCATTAAAAACACATACGCATTGTTTAAACTACAATCAAGAACAAATCTCCCCTATAATCGTGTAAAAATATGAATTTTCTAATTTTATATTTTTTGGTTGTAATAAAATTTTCGGAACATTGTATACAGGCATCTTTATTTTATTCGGCATCATCAGTTTTACAAGTAAATTGATTTGTAATTTAAATGTGAGAGTTTCTTCGAATAAACTTACATATAATTTTAGATAACATCAGCTATTTCTGCTCCTGTTGAAATTCCAGGTCGAAGAATTTTTGGGATTGGGGATTTCAAATGAACTATGATTTACCTGTTAATTTGGCGCAATTTTCAAATGCACCCATATGGGGAGATATATTTGAGATTGATCGTAAACGAAGAGATCTATTAGAGGACAACAGAAATAATAAAACTGTATGGGAAAATGCTGAAAAATATTATGGTGAAGATTTAAATTCGGGCAAACATCCAAGTGACTTTACAGCTGGGGAATTATATCATAGTTTAGAAAATTTATTATTAAGGTAAGTTGATATAAAATAAATTGTATAGTGTTATTTTACTTTTTGAATTTTTCCTATTAAATACCCTGCTAATGGTACTTGAACATAAAAAAAAACACATACGCCAACTGTCCAGCAAAAAAAAAAAAAAGTGGGAGAAGTAGACTTGGTTAAATATTGACAAATTTTGTTCCCAATTTTAAATTATTATTTATTATTTAACGGAATTGGGCAAATGGTAGAAATTTGACTATAATGGGAACATTTTAAAAATTGTGAGCACAAAAAAAAAGGCAATATGTTTTACATTACCTGCTCTGATTTTAGTAAAATTTGGTATAAACATTCTCCTAGTTAATATGAAGTTTACATATTTTTTCTTTTTCCATAATTCGCTGCTCCAATTTGGGTGTTTTTAACAAATGTGTAAGAAATATACAATGTTTGGATTATCATAACTTTTGCACGCGTCTACAGAAAATTAAAAAATTTATGTTATTTTAAAGGTCAACTACTCTTCTCCAGACAGTGTTGAACAAAAATTAAATTTGTTCGCTAATAGGATAACGAAATTAAAAAGATGTCCTTAATTCGCGAATATCTCAAAAATCCCATAATTTATTTTTATGATATTTACTTTACAATTTACCCAAAGTATCATTTACAACATATAAAAATTTCAGGTTGGAAATCGGAGGGGTTCAAAACTAACCGGAATTTTTTCAAAAGTATCTTTAATATTTAATATAAAATTTTTACATACGACAAATTTCAATATTTTTTGCCACGCATTTGAATATTGATCTGCATGTTAAACAGGAGACAACATGTAGTTAAACTGCGTACTCAGATTTTTGTTATCACATCCTATGTCCTTAGAAAAGGACATTTAAACTTAATATTTTAAAAAAAATTATTTAAATATTTGTACTTATTCAATGTTGCCAATATGTATATCAGATGAAAGATAATAATCTCCGCTATTCCACAAAATTATTAGTCGTCATATTTCAGGACCAAACATTTTAAAAAATGTTATCCTTCAATATCCTTGATTGTTTCAAATGAGTTTGTCAGAAGAATAAATCCATGTTAAAAGTTTGACTGTACTGTAAAACATACTCAAATTTGAGCCTTCTAGCTTTGTTAGTTTAACAATAACAAGGATTTTAAATATCCATGAACAAACTGAATTTGAATATATTATATATTTTGTTTGCGTTTGATTTTTATTTTTTCAAATGCTTCTTATTGTTTTAAAGATTTTTTTTTTTAAATTTTAACCATTTTTTTATGACTTATGGGTCATAAAAACTAGAAATTTTTGTGTCCATTTTCAATTAAACATTAAATAGAAATGATTAAACTTTTAATGGAAAGAGAGATTGAAATCAAACAAAAGTTTAATTGAAATTTTATTGACAACAATTTAATAATTTACTCAAACCACTTTCAGTTATGGTTTCCATGAAACATGTTTGTTACGCAGTGTTTGTGAATTGGCACACCATCCGTTTGCTGATGATCATCAAAATATTTTGTCAGAAGTTTTGACATTTGTCTTGACGTAAGTTTGCATTTTATTTTACCTTTACAAAAACTTTTATCGAATCTGTTTATATTTTGTAGACCATCCTTACATGAAGCTTTTTCGGAATCTGACACACTGTATCGTCAAGTTTATGAGGAAGCGGAACTGAGGGGATTTCTTCACTATGACTGTGCTGAATTATATCACGAATGCAAACAAGACCTGTTAACAGCCATTACTAATGTAATAACAAATACAGAAGACAAATATGAAAATTAAAATGTAAATAACACTTTTAATAAACTATAAAAAGACGAGAAGAAAAACCAAATATAGATATGATTTTCCTAGAATTATTTGTTTGCAGATAAAGTGGCAGCAAGTGCTTAACATTTGTTAGTTTCTAATACAAGTTCGTGCTAAACATGTCACAGGAATTATTAAAACAAGTTTCATTTCGAATAATTATTATTTTAGCGTTTACAAAATTTTCTCAAAGTGTTTTATTATATCCGGCATCTACAATTTTTCAAGTGGGTGATTTAAAGTCTGCAAATAAATTTGTGTAAATTTTGTTAAGAAATAAATTTTATAGCTTATCAGTTCAATTTCTACGCCAATTACGGATTTGTCTCAAAACCGTAAAGTATTTTTCGATTGGGGATTTCAAATGAATTACGATATGCCCTTTAATGTTTCATCATTTTATATGGTTCCCATATGGGCTACAAGTACAACTCGAATTTTCAAACGACAAGTGTTGGCCAGTGTAAAACATGAATTTGATTTTACCGCCAAAGAGCTTTATGAGAGTTTTGAGAATATGCTTGATAGGTAACTAAATTGTGTTTGCAGTCATTGAAATAGCATTCTGTATATAGGGTGAAAACTCCCAATGGCTGACACTTCTATATAACGGACAACCACCGGTAACGGACACAGTTTTTGAGACCGTGACTGTCCACTATTAGGATGTTTTTACTGTATATATTATTGGAATTTGTATTTAAAAGTGCTTCTTTTTTTCAGATATGGCTACGATAGATCGTGTTTGATGTACTCAATTTGTGAACTGGCTCAACATCCATTTGATGAATCGTATACAAATTTAGTTACAGATGTTGTGACTTTTCTTTTCACGTATGTTAATTTTCACTTTGCACAGTAGATTCTCAAGATAAATTAAGAAAAAGTAAAAACTGTATTTTTAGAATTATCCTTCATTATATTAATCAAATACTTTCATTGAATTTTTTTGTGGATTCATAATATACTTGATAAATTACTATTATGAAATGTTTCATAACATTTTTTCACAAAAACTTTCGTAATTTCATAAAAGATAGATTTCATAATATACTTATGAAATTGACGACTAAAGTTAAACTGCGGGAAAATTTGCAATTTTTTGGCGGATACGAGTTTATCGAGCCAACATTTTTAAAGAAAAGTGTAGTCAAAAATAGTTTTTTGCAAACTCCTTCTATGAAAGAATCCATGGGACATATATATCGCATTGGTCGCCAACGGTCAAAAATAGTAAACAAATACCTTACCCAAGTAATAGCGAAAGACATGTCGAGTTTTTTTTTTATTATCCCAATTCCAGTGCACGTAGTGTTTCGATCTGGCTACAGATCTCATCAGGACCCGAAGTTTTAGAAAAGCTAGAGCCTTCAGAATAGGCGGAGCTATAACAAAAAACCTGGTAATTATCAATTTTGTTCCATTCTTGTCTTCTTAGTAACGTCATGAGGCACATTACTAACCTTTGAAGACCAAAAATGTTCTATATATAAAAAAAAATACTTTGTTCAATGGACACATAAATTAACCACTGGCCAGTCCTTGGAGGGGACGAAACTGCGACAGTCTGGCATATACATTGTGACTGATAACTTTTTCAATAAAAATTTTTTCCTCTTCTTCTTCCTTTAAAAATCTAACTAAAAAAATCTTCACTAATTAATTGTAATAAAATTAATTACGATTGTCATTGTGACGGTTACAAACACTTTATCCCAGAAAAAATTGAAAAATTTGGCCTTCGGCAACTCTATTTCTTACATATACTTGGTATCTAATGAAA
Organism: Delia radicum; assembly: GCA_021234595.1. Taxonomy (NCBI): domain Eukaryota; kingdom Metazoa; phylum Arthropoda; class Insecta; order Diptera; family Anthomyiidae; genus Delia; species Delia radicum. The sequence continues at coordinate 38,318 of JAEKOY010000040.1, forward strand.
GTGAATAAAGCGCACCATAATGGGATAATTACTTGTGAAAAAGAGATAACAGTATGATTAAAAAGAGAAAGAATTCTAGTTGAAAGACAAATTGTTTATAAGTATTAGTTAAATCTGCCTCTTCTGATAAAAACAACACATTGTGAATACTGTGCTTGACAAAACTCCACTTAGCCACACTCATCGCTGTGTCGACCGTGACTCAACTCGCTAAGAGGTGATGCGACGAGTCATAACCTGTTGTATGTCTGTGGGTTTGAAACTCACTACGACACAAGAGTAAAAACGGTCATATGCAGAAATTTAACAATTTAAAATACTTTGTTCAGTTGACCAGTTAACACATAAATTAACATAAATTTACCTCTTTGGAGGGGACGAAACTGCGGCAGTCTGGCATATCCATTATGTCCATCAAATTTTTCAATAAAAATGTTTTCTATTATTCTTCCTGTAAAAATCTAACTAAAAAAAATTTTACTTTCTAATCTGGCTCAAGTAATGTTTTTTGATTTTTTTTTTACAAATTTTGATGCCAAACGAAATTCTGTATTCACAATAAAAGGAATCAGCCACCTTTATTATTGTAAGTTGGCTCTATAAAATTTTTTGAAACATCAAAATTGCAATTTTTCTTATGTCGATTTCGTAATTAAAAAATTTAATTTTCAAACTATGAAAACAATGTCAAATATGGCAATCCTTTTGATTTTGTTATTTATAAAATTATTTATATGTATGTATATCAAAATTAATTTTGTTTTAATCATTAGTTCCATTCGTTTACTTTTCCAGTAGATGAGTAAATTTTGGACAAAATGAAAATTTTACTCTCAGAACTGGCTCTTGCACAAAAAAGTAAACGAACGGAAAAATTGCAAAAACTTGCATGTTAATTCAAACATATGAGCGCTAAAAAGCTTAGTGTTGTAAAATATGTGTTATTTAGACTACCCAGTATATATTGTTTTTGGTACTTGATGCATTGCATTTTAAAATTTATAAATTCGTAGCAATTGTATTTATTAAATAAACTTTTGTGGAAGCTTTTAGACTTGTTAAGTTTGTACATGACTTTTAATATTGTTTCTAGTTAAATAACATACGAAAATACATGAATACTTGATTTTTGATATTCGGTACCCTGAATAATATGCAGTAAGAAGTATTCATATATTCATTAGCTTTACATCTCTAATATATTAATGTAAATAAAAACAATTAACACAGATATTAGAAAACTGATAAATTGTTACTATAATAATTGTAACTGACTACGTTAATTTGTTTCAGGTTGAAAATAATTATTTTTAGTTTTTGCCGCACTTTTAATTCAGCTTTTAATATTTTAAATGTTTTTATTACTAAATGTATGCTTATTTTTGTTTGTTTACTTAATTTAATCATATGTTTTTGTTTTCTACTGGATTTTACTGGATTTTACTGGCAAAAATTTGTCCAGTAAAAATTTGCAGGTTTTTTGCTGACAACTGTCACTTTACTCTCTTTACTTTACGCGAACGCATTTCAGTAAAATTCAGTACAAATTTGTGCAAATTTTGGTGTAAACGAATGGACCTATTGTATGGCGATTTTAAATATTTCGAGTACGCATTTCCATAATATATTTAATCCTAGAAATTTTTTTTTTAAGAAATAAAAAAAGTAAAACTACCAAATTTTAATAAGCTCCAGAAAATTCTTGGGACTTCTTGGAGGTTGAGGCGTTACATTATTTGATAAAAGTTAATGTCATTAATGACTACTATACATTAGAGCGACTCACCAAAAAAAGTGCTCGATGTACCCTCCTAAAAATGAACCTTGGACTTTTTAAGATGACATTTAAAATATTTGGGCTCTAGCTTTGACCTCTCGTGAGCTGGACCATTTTGAAAAAGGGTCCATTTTAGCATGTTTTGTTAATTTCAGAATCTGTTTCCTTACCAACATATACAATATGGGTATCATAAGTAAGGTTTTTTTAAGACGCGTGCAACTGTATATACAATTTGTCCAAGGACGATCATCCATGTCCTTTTTTTAAGGATAGTCTGTAAAAAAACGGTTTTTGAATTTTTGTTCGGGGTTGTTTGTAATAAAAATGCCAAATTAACATTTTTAATCTTTAGTCAATTTAATTAAATACGGGTCTCAGCTTTTTTTGAAATTCGTGTTAGTTCGCGTTTTGACAAAAATGCAATGGGTGGTAACTCTTTGTTTTAAAAAGGACAATATGGGTATCAAATTTTTTCTTTTGCCAAGTACATCATCTTTGTATGTAAATAATTTAGATTTTTGCAAATTAGATGCATTTTACACGGTGCTCTGGAATATATATAAATGCAATTTTGTGGTAACTCTAATATGAAAGCGGATTTAGTTTCTAGATCATGTATGGATGAAAATAGGACTAAAGAAAGAAAAAAAAAAAAATGATCCACGACTTTTTGGAGGCGAAATATATATTTAATAGTTAATATTTATTATAGAATTAAAAATCCTTTATAAGGTAAAAATCATGCAATTAGCTCAAAATTGCGACTTACTTTTTAAAATTTATATTTTTAATTAAAAAAAAATGTATATTTTTAATTTAAGGCCCTCTATAAATCAAGGATTTGCTGCTGATGAAAAATACGAACAAACTGTCTATAGTTTAGCAGAAAATCGAGGATTCTTGGGTCAAGATTGCCAACAATTATATCCAAAATGTATAGATGGACCCTTCAATAATTTAAGCATAATAAATTTAAAATAAATAAAACTTTCTTTTATTAAATACTGTTAAAGCATTATTGTGGAAAGAGAATTTAACAAATCACGATCACAATCTGGATATATAGATGTACAGTCTTCTCCCAAAAAAACCGCTTCTTTCGGCATCTTCATATGAATTACGATAAACTTCTTCCGATATATCAAAACCTTCATGTAAAGATGGACTGGAAGTTGAAGAAAACACAATAAATTGCTGCTTGTAAATAACATATCTAAAAAGCTGTTTTTTAACTTACGTTAGTATAAAGGTTAAAATGTCGGTTAACACATTTTGATGTTTAACATCGAAAGGATGTTTGGCTAAATCACAGACACTCTTTAGAAGACAGGTCTCGTGGTAACCATAACTAAAATTTAAAATTATCATTGTATTTTTTTTTAAGTTTTGAAAACAATAGTATTTTTTAATTCATCTTTATTTTTGCACAGAAAAAATAAATCGAGATTCAATTAAAATATTTGTATATATAATTAAAAATTTTATTGAATTGGGACCAACTAAACTTTTAATCGTATCAATTAAAAAGTTATTTAAAAATTTTCCAAAATTTTAATTAAAATTTTAATCATATCAATTTGAAAATACCATTTAAATTTTAAAAAATTTTACTGAAAAATATTTGTGTGTGTATTTATGTTTTTCTATTTAACCGCACACTTTAAGTAAAATATGTTATGGGAATTAGAAGCTTACCAAAATTTATACAAACATTTATTTCACATTTTTATTTAAATTTTTAATTAAATAGTTTATTGAATCTTTTTTAAATATTCAATTAAAAAATAACACTGTGCAACAAGAAAAATCAGCCTTAATATTTCCAATAGGAAATGAATAAACAAAATCGCCAAAAGGTTTTGCAAAGTTAGTTAGAATATAATTTTTATAACCTATTGAAGTTTTAACCTGATTCATTATTTTTTGCTTCGTTGGGGTTAAGTGCTATGAGGGATAGAAAACTCATACATATTATTATTTTAAATCGACGTTGTCGTCGCCAAGGATCGACCCCGACACCATTTGTGTAACAGTACAACGCGTTAACCATTACACCACAATGCCCACAAATATAAGTTGTTGTATTTTTGACCATTTTTTTTCCAATATTAGCGAAAATCAAAATGAAATAATAATAACTTATTGGAATGTAATTGTTTTTACTTATTGTTAAATTGAACTCAATGTCGAAAAATATATTGTTTCATATATTTCATCAAGAAGGCGAGATAGACTTGGTCAAATGCAAAGAAATCACTCAGAATATTATTATATTATTATATTATTTTTGTAAATATACGGAGGTTGAAAGCTCGTTATAAATTGAAAATAACATAAAAATAATCTCGATGTGTATAAAAACAAAAAACTAATATAACTGTAAAAAATGTTACTTGAGCCAGAGTACAAACTAAAAATTTTTTATATAAATAGAACATTTTTGGTCTTCAAAGTTTAGTAACGTCATGATGCTTGTTAGGAAAATACCTAACCACGTGCTTGATTACTAAGAAGACAAGAATGGAGCAAAATTGATTATTAATAGGTTTTTTGTTAAAGTTCTGCCTTTTATGGAGGCTCTAACTTTTCTAAAACTTCGGGTTCTGATGAGATCTTTAGCCAGATCGAAATACTAGTATCAACCTAGCTAATATGTTTGATTTGCTTTATTTTTGTAAATATACGGAGGTTGAAAGCTCGTTATAAATTGAAAATAACATAAAAATAATCTCGATGTGTATAAAAACAAAAAACTAATATAACTGTAAAAAATATTACTTGAGCCAGAGTACAAACCAAAAATTTTTTATATAAATAGAACATTTTTGGTCTTCAAAGTTTAGTAACGTCATGATGCTTGTTAGGAAAAGACCTAACCACGTGCTTGATTACTAAGAAGACAAGAATGGAGCAAAATTGATTATTAATAGGTTTTTTGTTAAAGTTCTGCCTTTTATGGAGGCTCTAACTTTTCTAAAACTTCGAGTTCTGATGAGATCTTTAGCCAGATCGAAATACTAGTATCAACCTAGCTAATATGTTTGATTTGCTTTATTTTTGTAAATATACGGAGGTTGAAAGCTCGTTATAAATTGAAAATATTATGTAGTTTATTTTTTGTAGTTTAATAAAAAAGTTTTTAGTTAAGTTAAAGTTTATAGTTTGCTTATATACAAAATTATTTCAATTCAAATTACAAGAAATTGAAAAAGTTTCCACAAATATTACAGCCATTCAAACACGATATGTATGTAGTGTGTGTGCAATTTTTAGACAAAAAAAAAACGAAAACAAAATAACTGAAATAATTTCAAATAACTGAATATAACATTTATTTTTAATGATCTGTAGTTAAAGTTTATTACATTTGAACAGAATTGCAATCTGGCTGTTTTATTGCAATAAATCTTTTAATAATATTTTGTTTACTAAAACTACTTTTTAAGAAAATTTTGAAATATTTTTTTTTTTAAATCGATTCTTATCTTTTGCAAAATATTCAAAATATATTAAAAAAATAAATTCTACATACAATAGACTTTCAGATGCATTTGATCTAAAATTCTTTGGAATTGTTCCCAACAAGACAATAATTGTATGTCTACCAAAGAATTTATGATTTCTTTATTTTTGACCACGCCTATCTCGCCTTATATTTGTTGAAATATGTGAAAAATTTTATTTTTTGATATTGGGTTCAATGGCACAATAAATACACAAAATTACATTTCATTAAATATATTATTTTATTTTATTTTTATTCGAAAAATTGCAACTTATATTTGTGAGCGTTGTGGTGTAATGGTTAGCGTGTTGCAGGGGTCGATCCCCGACGACGACAACATAAATTTAGATAAATAATGAGTTTTCTATCCCTCATACCTATCACAGCGCACACCTTCGGTAACACTTAACCTAACCACACCGAAGTAAAATCATGAATCAGGGTTATGAACCAAAAGCTTCAATAAATTCACCAAGTCTCTATCAGCTGGTGAGCAACAACTAAGTACTAAGACTAATCCTCCCGCACAATTACAGTGCTGCCATGTTTGAAGCCATTCATCTTTATCCTCTTATTATCGCTCATCTATCCTCTTTCCTAAAAATGCAACACAGGAAGAACTTCGTGAGTGTTGCTTCTCTTTAAAAAAAAAAAAATTGTAAACGTTCATTTCGCATTGGATCCATTGAGGTTGATGGCGATGACACAACATTTGTTGCAAAGTGTAATTATTTTAATTAAACTTTAAATTGAAGTCAAGTTTTATTTCAAATAAATCTTTACTTGAAAATTTTAGGAAATCATTTTTTCTGTGTATGTTAATGCTGCAGTTAATTGGAATTTTTTAATTTACCTGACTAAAAAATCTTCCAGACTTTGATATAATTCACCAGCACTAAAGTCACTTGGATGTCTTCCTTGTATTAATGTTGTATTATATTTTTCAAAAACTGACCAGTTATTTTTAGGCTCCAATACGTTTGATTTAAGATCACGTTTACGGTTTTTTGTACCATGTTTACCCGGCCAAATTGGAATATTATAGAATGATGAAAGTTTCGCAGGTAAATCGTAAGACATTTGAAAACACCAATCGACTAATAAACGCCGCTCAGGTAATAGTTCCAATATGGGCACCGAAACAGATGAAACTAACTAAGGAGATTATGCTCTTAAATATGATTGTTTTTGGCTTATACACCAACATACCCCTATAGATGATGAAGCTGGATATAGCAATGATTTGGATGTTTGTATAAAAATCACCAAAGTGGCCAAAAATAACAATTTCATTTTGATCTTAATCTTTTTTTTCTTTCTTAATACTCTCTATGTACTTCAGTTAATGATTTAACTTTAAAGACTAATTTTTAAAAATTCCAAAAATTTATATTTTAATATCATGTCCGAGACTAAGTACACATTTTAACTGGGGCTAGTGGTATGTCTCTTTGTGTGTGTGTGACAATTTTTATTAACAAGCTTTTGTTATCTTGTTATCAACACGATTATTGTCATTCAAGGGGTAAATGAAAAAAATCAACATAATTTAGCTCCCAAAAAAAAAAAAAAAATTGTTGATTGATATCTTACTTATGATAATGAAAACCATCATACCTTAGTTGGTCATTATAATCGTTTACGAGAAGAACTTGTCGACTTTAGATTTGGGCAATATGCGTTTTATACTCATTTTGTTATTTTCCACATTCCTAATATCACCAATATGTTCTGCTTTACATACAAATTCTTCTACAAAATCTTCAACTTTGCTCGATCCGATCGAACGTGTATTTTCAAGGAAAAAAAGATGGCTTCTCTTTCCAAAAGGAACTGCCTTAAAGTTTACCATGTCCGTTAGTAAACGTCTGTTGGCTTTGTATCCCAGAGGATTTAATTTTAATTTAGAGACAGCTGTTTACTATCCCATGCCCACAGCAAGAATTGATTTAATTCCTAAAATATTTAGAAAGCCCACAACTAAGGCACCTAAACCTAAAGGTCCTACACCTTTGAATTTTATTGGTATACCAGGTTCTTTAATCAAATATCGAGTTAAACCGGCAACAAGAGCTCCAATAGTTCAGCGCATTGATTTAAATTCATCAGCTTTACAATGGGTATCATCATCGCCAGCAAACTTACACTACAATAATCCCGAAAAATGGTCGAAGTGGTCTAAATATGGAACGCCCGAATATTTAAAAAAATATCAGTGGTCTCCCCAAAAACAACACAAATATGTAGATAAATATTCAAACAATAAGTGGTCAAAATGGACAACGGAAAACCCACAAATATTAAATTCAAATTCATATAATAAATGGAATCATAGATCGCGCTATGGCAGAGATATAGATAACTTTGATCATTTGCATCATGATGATTTGGATGATTTTGAATTTGCACCAATATATTTTGAAGATTTAGAACCATTTGAAGCATCTCCTCATTATCATGCTTATCGTGGTCGCCGAGAATTATTTCATCATTTCGAAGGTTTAACGAAAATGTAAGTAAGGAACAGTAATCTTCTTTTTGATATCGTAATATTTTTTAAAAAACTGGTTCTAATTTCATTAATTTTAAAACAAATACTCCATTAAAGCTTTTAATGGAATGCACTCCAATGTAACTAATCCATAGTAGATGAAATGTTTCAGAATTCCAAAATCAAACTCTTTAGGAGTCTGATAACTGTTCTCTGTTTAGAGCTGTACATAGATTACATAGATCTTAAACTCTTTGACATTAGATTTCAGTGCACTTAATCTAATCAGAATGTGTTGGCCATATGCCGTATAACTATACAAAAAATATTTAAATGTGTATGGAAAAATGTGTTAGTTGCCGATTAAAAAAAAAAAAAATAAAATGATGCAACAAAGAAATGTATCAAATTTGAGATAGCGTTATATCTAACTGATATATAATTTGATCCGAAAAATGGTTTATCTTGTTGTATATAAATCTTTTATATTACATTGAGTATAATTGATATAATTTGATATGATTCAATCCAGTAAAAATAAATTTGATAAATTAAATACAGGGGGTAGATGTTATGGTGCCGTTATTAAGAGTCAAATTTAAATTTAACGTACAGTTAAATTTAAATTTTATATGTTTAACAATCAACATTTTTTATGTCAACAAAAATTTTTGAAGTTTCCCGAGTAAAAATAATAGAATATAATCTAATATAATGTGATCCAGATTTGTAAAATTTAATATAGTTATGTATGACATCATGTATAGTAAAATACAATTTTACTTGGTACTGTAATTTTTAGTAAAGCGCCATATTTAATTGTATCTTACAATATGTTATACCCCATAAGTTATAAGACGGGCAATATATAATTGGATTGACAGAATTAAATTAATATATAGGATTAAACAATGGAAATGGCTACACAATTTAAATTTGAGCTAAGATTTCAAAACCCTTTGGGGGTTTTGGTTTGGTTTTGTCTATTTCCATTTCCCATTGAACTCATACGGGATCCAATTTATTGTTGCACAGTGTAATTAATAGAAGTCTTAAAAAAATCCTATGCTAGAAAGAAACCTTTTATGAAATTAGAACAGTTATATTAATATAAAATTTATAAAAATATTTAGTTTAGGAATTGACATGAAATCCTGCATTTTGAGAGCAATGTGCGATAGTAAGCGATTTTTATTACCACCCGGCTATTCGATGCTTCAGGATATACTTAGAATCTTATTTACGTAAGTTTTTTGCCATTTGGATTTTCAACAAATTACTAAATATTAAAAACTATTTACAGATTTCCTACAATTAGTGGTCTACAGGATGATTACAGTCGTATTATGAAATCGGATTATCAAACGTGCGATACTTATATACACAATAAATGTCCGTTTAGTGTATTAGATATGTTAATGAATTTAAAAAAATCTTAGTAAATAAATAAAAAACCACACATTATTAAACATTTGCTGGGTAAATTTATTTTGGTTTATGTTACAAAATGTGAAGACCACAATGATTCTTTGCAAAGATGATAACGACTGGCACAGTCCCCTATTAACGAATTGGCGGTATCATAACGTTGTTCCTTATAACCGTATTGACGACTGTTTTCAGTAGCATCTATAGGTTCGGGCAGAGTGAAAATGGCACGCATTATTTCACCAACAAATGATCCCGGTGCTTGTTCATGTGATTTTTGTCCAGTTTCACATAGAGCTCTTAAAACACAATGATGACCATTCGAACCACGTCTGCAATAAAAGTAAAGGGGCGAAATTAAATACATCCATGCATATGTTTAAGGGTTATTTGCTATTTTATTTGTTTAAAATAGTATCTTGTTATTATTATTGTTGCTATTTTATTGTTCAAAAAAAAAAAAGAAATTATAGTAACTGTTGTTTCAATTTCTATTGTTATTGCAATATAATTTTCATAGTTTATCACTTAAATCCCTGTTGAGAGCAAATTGTTTTAAGTAATTGAAGGATTTCCTTCCATTCATTGTGCATCAACAGAAGACAACATTGGAAACAAAAACGGCGAAGACAAGACAAAGCAAGATTAGACAAGTCAAAGCTAGAAAACAAAGAAAAGCCAAAAAGCAAAAGTATAGGGGACGCTCAAACTCAATTTACTATTTTCTATGGCTTTGCGTTTGTGTGTCCTGTAAAACTATAAAACTGTGTGTTTGTGTGTGTATGAGTGTGTGGGTGGGTGTGCGTGTTTCTTCTAAGCACTTCAATTAGTTTTACTAAAGTGTCATCAACACTTCCTTTAGATTGTAGTCTGATGTTATGAACAAAGAGGGTTTCTTTCTGTATTTGAAACTATACAAAGATGACACTTGCTGATGATTACATTTTAACCTCTTATCTTTAACTATGATTTTGTGTGTTTTGTATATATCGTCATCAGAAATACAAGAAGATCTTGATTGATTAACATGCACTTTATCAAAATTCAATTATGTAGAAAATTTTAGTTATTTTTAACCAAAATGACGGTTTGATGCAGGTGTGGATCCAAGAAGAGGAAAAAAACCTGATTTATTCAAAAACTCTTTAGTGAACAGTTAAAATTTCTGGAAATGTATAGAATGGAGGTGAAAATGTAAGTGCATCTTACGAAAAAAGTACAGAGAATTTTATGAATATTGTTAATATCGAATTTAAGGGTTTGATCAGAAAAAAATTTCACAATTGGTGAGTAGATTTCATACAAAAATGCCTCATTCCATCAGATTTTATGAACTTTCTTTAGCTATCTACTAAAGCTATCATATCTTCGAAATCTTAACAAATCGTTGAAACCTAAACATTTTTCTGAATCAAATAAATTTTTAGAGGTAAAACTTTCCCACCCATAGAGAAATAAAGTGTCAATCGAAAAGAAAGTTTATTTTATTGGTAACAACTAAAAATTAAACTAGATTTCTAAATATTTTGCGTGTTGAAACCAAAATTCAGTTGTACTAACTAAACTTTGTTGTGTAAACCAGTATTTGGTTGTATCAACCAATTTCAGTCGTAGTAACCAAATTTGAGTCGTATTAACCGAATTTCAGTTGGTAAATATCAGATTTTTCTCTGTGTGTCAGGAAAAAAATAAAATTTGATAGCTTTTATTAAGTAATCCTTGAGATTATCCGATGAAAATTGTCTTGAAAAGCGTACACAAAAAAATTGAGTAGTTCAAATTGTAATTTAAAATTTTTTTTGTAACTAAAAAAGCATAATTTTCTTAATTAAGTACAAAAATTGCGAATTCAATAAACAAATTATTGAATTTCCTGCCGTAACGATTTCTGGATTTTGCAGTTTTATTAATTTTTAGTATTTTGTTTAACTTTGACGTTCATTTCCCATACAGAAAGAATTTTGTTGGAAGAAAAATAATGAAATTCTCCAGTAAATCAATGAAACTTTTATTCACAAAATTACCGAAAATGTTCTTAAAATAAATAGCTTCATATATTTTATGAAACAAGTTTTTTAATTATTAAAAAAATACTAATAAAAATAGTATTTTTCAAACAATTTTATAAAAACTGGCATTAACTTAATGAAAAATTTCAATTTCAGTACAATTTCATTGATTTAATGCAAACAGTTTTTAATATCATGAAAGATAATTTTCTCAGTGCAATATTAAAACTTGTCTGTAATGCCTCTAAATGCATATATAAATTTATTTTTTTGGACAAACTTTTCTGTTATATTAATGAACTTTTGCATAGAAGCAACTGGAACTTGACCATTGAAACTTTTTATTGAACTAATGAATGTTTTCATAAAACTTCATAAAAAATATAATTTTATAAATCAATAGTTTTATTCACTTAATGCAGAAGTTTCATAAAAAAAACTATTTTCATAAGTAATATGCTTTTCATTAATTTTAAGAAATTTTTCGTTCTTTTTATAAAAAAAGTTTCATTAGTAGAAACCATCTTAAACAATCGCACTTTTTTAGATTGATGTACTAAACCTCCGAAATTATTATGCTAAACATTTCAACGAATAACAAATTTAATAATTTTTTTGATCAAAAATAAATTTCTTTTACACAATTATCCATTAGCCAATTATTCTTAATGGTAGGAGATTGACAGACAGAAGAAGCATGTAAATTATAAAGAATACCGAATAAATACCAAATACTGGTGACATATGCAATAAAAATGTGTTTCGAAGAAAATAAATTATTGATCAAAAAAATTTTTTTTTATCAAAAAATAAAAACGAATGAAATTTGTTAGGACAATATAATAATAAAGAAATATAGAGTATGTCCTAGAACTTGAATGATTTTCATTTTCATTGCACAATTAAAGGTCGAAGAAACATAATGTTTATTTTAATAAAAATTATATCAAACTTGTAAAAAATAAAAACTGTAATAATCAAAGGCTGAATTTCAGTTTATGGGGGACACCCCTAGAGAAAAAATCTGAATATGCCATCCCCTTCAGAATGTTCCCAGGAGTACGAAAATCATAATGAATAAGGGGGCTCACGCCCCCTATGGGCGTGGCAGTCGAAAAACGACCCGGCCCACCTACTTACACAATATGGGTATCAAATGAAAGCTAATGTCTTCACGATTCCAAAAATAGCCATAGTTGCCAGATCGGGCGGTTTTTGCAGGGGCGGGGGGTGAAAAACGACCCATGCCACCTACTTAGGCAATATTGGTATCAAATGAAAGGAAATGTCTTCACGATTCCAAAAATACCCGTAGTTGCCAGATCGGGCGATTTTTGTAGCCGATATGGCCATTTTGGCAAAATTTTGGCAACCCTTTAAGTGTAAACGTCACATAATTTTTCTCCGCAACAAGATTTTTTTTAATTTGAAAAAAAAATAGTTACACCTGTTATTATAAATTTTTATTCTGATCTATTTATAAACAAAAGTGTAGAGAATAAAATCATTTGAAGTATGTCGAACAAACCCCGCCGTAGCAATAATAAAACAAGGAATTTGTGTGGTCAATGTAGAATGGAGGTTAAAGAAGAAGACGATTATATACAGTGTGATAAGTGCGCGAAAACATTACATGCAATATGTACAAACTTAAACAAACGTCAATATGAAAATTTATTAGCAAATGAGAGTGAGGAGTTTCTTTGTAATCTCTGTAATGAAAGTGGTGGCACAGTAAAGGATGAACTGAATGACATAAAAAACAACTGAACAAACTCGATCAGCTGTCTAACTTACAAGAGACAATGAATTTCATGTCAAAACAATTTGATGACATTCTACGAGGGGTGGCAGAAAATAAAAAGAAAATTGAAATTGTGCAAAAAGAGAATCGTTTTTTAAAAAGTGAAGTTAAAAGTCTAAAAGATTCTATAAAATATCTGAATGATGAGCGTGTTAAGAATGATTGCCTTATTAGTGGGGTCGTGGTGAAAGATGATGCGACAGCAGTTGATACCCTTATGGCTATTTCCAAAGAAGTCGGTGTAGAGTTAAATGAAAGTGAGATTGGTGCTGCATATTTTATTAAGAAAAGAGATAATTCAACCAAAAAATCTTCTACTGCTGGTAAAAAACGTACTATGGTAGTAAAATTTGAGTCCAAAAAAACAAAAGACAAATTAATGTCAGCCAAGCCAAAACTTAAGGAAAGTCAGGAAACAAAATCTGTTTATATTAATGATGTTCTTAGCAGAGAAACTCTTAATGTTTTTAAATATGCGAAAACTTTAAAAACTGTTGGTTATGAGACGGTTTATACATTCAATGGTAGAGTTTACGTGAAGCGAAGTGAAATTTCTAGACCGAAACTAATAAGAAATGAAGACGAAGTTGATGATATGCTAATGGATGCTGCAACAAATAAACTTTCACGACGTAGATCGAACTTGCAACCGCCAGTTACAGCAGAAAATTCTGATGATGAAGATAACCGTAATTATATGTCACCTGCTTAGAAATATAAGTATACATTATATAATTTTTGAAATATTTTTTTCTTATTTACTTATTTACTTTTTTATGATTAATAATCAACATTTTGAAAATTTTCATGAATTTAATAATTATTTTAATACAATTAAATTTCAATTTTTTAATATTGTTTCTGTAAACATGAGAAGCATTTCGGCAATTGAAAAATTCAATAAATTTAAAATGATAATTTGTAATTTTCCAAAACTACCCAACATCATTGCTGTACAGGAAACTTGGTTTAGCGCAGACCTTGTTCAAATTTATAACATCCCTGGGTATAATGTGGTACATTGTTGTAGAAGCGATAATTATGGAGGAACTTCAGTTTATATCCAAAAGAATTTACTGTACAAGGTTGAAGAGTGTCGAAGTAATGATTATGTTGAATCCATAACAATATCGTTAGAAAATTATAAGATTAATGGAAAGCCATTAAAATTTACATCGTTCTACAGGTCACAAAAGTGTAATCTTGTTAAGTTTTTAGATTTTGTTGAAATTTTGTGTAGCAGTAATGGTCGCTTCCCGAATATTGTTGTTGGTGACTCCAATGTCGATGTTTTACAAGAAGCACCGTCTGAAAATCTTATAAATGCGTTGTCCAGCTACAACTTTTCAAATTGTCATAATTTAATAACACGACCAGCTTCTGGGACATCCATTGATAACGTGTATACTAATACTATGGAAACTATTGTTATTGATACCATTTCATGCTCCTTGACAGACCATAATTTGATATCCTGTAAGCTTAAAACAATGCTTTTAGTTATGAATTTACTGAAAATGTCAGAAAAGTTTGTAATTATGCACTTGCTACAGAAAGTCTTCGTAATTCTTTACTTAATTTTGAGGTAACTGGTAATTCTTCTATAGATACTTCTAAAATAATAAAGTATATTTCAAATGCAGCTAACAGTTCTACTGTAGAAAAATGTGATAAAGGCTTATTAGAAATGAAATAACACCTTGGATAAGTAAAAATCTACATGCTTTGATTTTATTTAAAAAAAATATATTAAAACAAAGAAAAAAACGTAAATGTGATGATGTGGAAGTAAGGCTAAAACGAATAAGTAATTTAATTCGAAAAGCTTGTAAAGATTCTATGAATAATTACTACTATAACAACTTAAATACTATTCAGCAAGAGCCAAAAAAATGCTGGAAATTTCTAAACGAAAATCTAGGTAGGAAATTAAAAAGTCAAATTAATGTTAAAAGCGTAAATGGAGATTTCATAACAGACAATAAAGACAAATGTGATTTGTTTAATAAATACTTTCTGGAAATTCCAAGGACTCTTAAGCAGCAAATTGAACATTTACCAGGTGATTCTTGCAATGGGCTAAGAACGTTAAGTACAAGTCAGCAATCATTTGATTTCTTTTATACAACCGATTCGGAAATTTCTGAGATAATTTCTAAACTAGATTTAACGAAAAGCTGTGGTTATGACGGAATTTCGCCGAAAATGCTTTTTGAGTGTAAAGATGATGTTTCTCCCTATTTGTCCAAGATTTTTAACAATATGATTGATTCTTCGGTTTATCCAGATGATTTGAAAATTGCCAAAATCATACCAATACCAAAGCAAAGTCATGTCACTGAAGTTGATAAGTATCGACCAATTGCGTTACTTCCGTTGATTGACAAAATTTTTGAAAAAATATTGTACAAACAGCTGACGTCATATTTAGATGAAAATAATTTGCTGTATAGATGTCAATATGGCTTTAAAAAGGGGTGTGGTACGGAGGAAGCTGTAGTAAATGTTGTAAATAATATTTGCCAAGGATTAGACAATGGTTTTAAAGGTGTGGCTGGTATTTTTTATGATTTTTCGAAGGCTTTTGACCTTGTAGATCACAAGATTTTAATAGATAAACTTCGTTATTATGGATTAAACACGCGAGCAGTGAAGTTGTTGAAAAATTATTTAACTTTTCGAAGACAATATGTGGAAATTAATAACTGCAAAAGCTATATTGGTGTTGTTGAGAATGGTGTCCCACAGGGCAGTGTGTTAGGCCCACTACTTTTTAAGATTTATATTAATGATTTAATGAATCTGGGATTATTTGGGAATCTATTTTTATATGCTGATGATATATGTCTTTTTTACAAGTATAAACACGAAATTGCGTTGAAGGTGCATATGGAACGAGATTCAGCTTTAATAACAGAGTTTGTAAGGTTAAACAAATTGGTTCTAAATGCTGAAAAAACTAAGTTAATAAGATTTAAGCCTTACTCTGATAACCTAAACTTCAGTATTTTATAGATGGGAAAGAAGTTTTTGAAACCTTTCAAACGAGATACCTAGGTGTGCATTTGCAAAGTAATTTGTCATGGGATACACATATTAAAAGCCTCAAATCAAAAATTGGGTCAGCTATTGGTTTAATTTATAAATTTAAGAATAAGTTTAACACAAGAACTAAGTTACTTATCTATAATGCATTGATACATAGTCATCTCAATTACCTACCCCATTATATATGGTTACAAAAAAAGCAACGAGCTTAGGTCTTTACAAAGAGTTCAAAACAAAGCGCTAAAAAACTGTTTTTAATCTACCTCAAATGTATTCAACGTTATCGCTTTATAAAAATGTTGCTGAAACAGTGCTGCCTGTACATGGATTGTATAAAATGCAACTATTAATACATGTCTTTAAAGCTCTGCACAATATTGGCCATCATACCATAAATTTTTCTCGAAATCAATCAGTATTTAATACAAGAAACAATACGAATCTTTGGATAGCAAGATGTAGGCTGGAAACAACAAAGCAACGTGTTGAACATATGGGTAGTTTGGAGTACAATGGATTGCCTCATGACTTAAAGTGTATTGAAAGAATATCTCTTTTTAAGAAAAAGCTAAAAGAATATTTACTTCAAAATTTGGAAATGCTTCTTTTGTAATAATTAATTGAATTTGTAAAATTTAACTTTTCTTTTCAAACTTTTATTATTTTTATTTTTTTTTCTTTTTGTATAAAAATTTAAGCTAATTTTTTTAAAGTACATATATACCTTTTTGCCAACTCGCCTCAATAATGTCCTAGCGACGCTGAGGCAACATCTTTATTTGTAAAAAAAATTTTTTCTGAATAAAAAAAAAAATAATACAAAAAAAAAAAAAAAAAAAAATATTTAATAAATGTTTCTGCTGACTTTAGCAGATTATTTCGTTACTTTCAATTAACAAAAATTTAGCTCATATATAACTAAATATTTGTAAATTCTACACATTTATTTCTGCTATTCTTATATATTTATTAAAATATTTAGTAAAAACATCTGATAATTTTTGCAGCTTTTTTGCTATTTTTAAAGGTTTATTTTTATGAGTGTGCCCCTTTTTTCATTTCTGCGTACTATATGTGGTCATTTAAATGTTTAACAATTACAATATTTTGATTCAATTTTTACACTTACCCATTTAAATATGTTTCAATTCTTTCATACAAATCATGTCGAGTACTACGATGATGCTTTATATGTATACGATCTAATTTTGTAAGACTATTTTTTATTATACCGCTACGTCGATATCGATATCGAGTTTTAGTTTTATTTTGCGTTATATTATCCTGGATACTGCGTTTACCAAAAATGGGAAATATTCGATGTTCAGCAGCTCGTCCCGTTCCTGGAAAGGTTTTATAATTTTGTACTGGTTTTCTATAGGTTTGTTGTCCGCTGCGATTGATAGTCTGAACAAATCTTCTAGAGCTTGGTCGTTTAGCAAAGGAATTTTTTAAACTGAAAGATATATAAACATTTTTAAACATTTAAAATAATTGTGCTTAAATTATAAAATTTTAAGAGTCAGGAATATTTGGTCATGTTTTTACCACTGGGCTGAATATCGAATAGTAACATTATTTGGCAGCATTATTTGAAAATGATGTCGGAATTATTCGGAATTGAAATACGGACTAAATTTCTGTTGAGAAAATCAAAATTCATATTTCATATTTTTTCGTTATTAAAACAGAATATCGAGAGCTTATATTCAATATTCTCTATGAACCAAAATACATTTTTCAGGAGAGGCAATAAACTGATTTACGACTAAATTGTTAAAGAATGTATCAATCTATCTTCAACAATATTTTTTTTTAATATGACTACTGAATCCTATATATGAAAATAATATAATATTTTATGTTATTTGCGGTGCTATGGTTGATAGAGGGTATTGTAATTGAAAATGTAAATAGTTTTTGTCTGATAGAGGATATTGCACAGTAAACTAACAAAACATTTAAAAAGAAACAGGACAATTCTAATTGGACATTGCTATATATCTTACTATCTGGTAATGACGGGTTTCACATCTTGTAGATGTTTACATTTATACCGAGGACCATTTTAAAATAATAGAATAGGCAATACCCCAAATATTAACTCATTTAGACACGTCATAGTTACGCTGGACCAAAATAATACCAAACAAAATATGCATTTTTCTGACTTATGGCCTTAAGAGCAAATTATTAGGATGGGAAGCAGTTGTGCTAGACTTAAGTTATTGATTTCAAACGAAAGAGTTAAATCCAATCAAAATCTCAAAATGCATTTTTTGACTTAATACCATTGTGCCCAACGTCAAGGAAATATAAGAAAAAAATAATTGATCTAAGTTAACTAATTTTAATTTTTTTTGGAATAATATCCTTTTTTTTGACCATTTCTAAAAAATAGCGATATGGAGGGTTGCCATATCACAATTTTTTAAAAGTGCAGTAATATTTTAATAAAAATCCAGCCATTATTAATATTTTAAGAGAAAAGGGAATATTTTAGACTTTATGTAATTGAAAAATTCATGGTCTGATCGCACAGATTTTTAAAATGATATACAGTCGTTGAACTAATTTTACTCAGAGAAATACATTTTCATATTTTCTCATCCACATAATAAATAAACATATAAGAGGTTAGGCTTTTGTATATTTTTAAATAACTTAATATCTGGCAACTCTAAATATAATTCATTTTGTTTAAATAATTCTACGCAATGAACTTATCATTCTGTAAATTTTAATATGGATTTTACAAAAAACAAAAAAAGATTTTAAAGGGCTCTCCAATCATGTTTCGTAATATTTATTTTGGAATCTGTACTTCGAAATCAATGGATTGAATGCCATTTCTTTGATTGATTTTTTATGTCAGAAATTTTTGTCAGAGATGTAGCTGTCATCAGTAAACTGTTTTTCATCAAAAAGTTATTTTCAAGAAAGTGGTTCATAGAGGGTATTGAATATAAGATCTTAATATACAATTATTTTTTAACGAACAAAATTGTAAAAATCAATTCTGATTTGTCTAAAATATATTTTTTTTCTGTCCACAAACTGTCTACTTGTGCAATAAAGACCATTCCTTTACTTAGAATATTATATATGTAAGAACTACTGCAAAAGTAGTTAGAAACAAATGAATTTTCACTTGAAAAAAGGACGACTTACATTTCATTAAGTTTAACTAACATTGCCATTTGTTTTTTTACTGTTGATAAAATTAACCACAAATGTCGTAAAAAGAACCCAAAAATGTAGTGAATAATTCACAGTTGTTTATTTGCTTTATTTTTTTCAAATAAAAACATAAAAACTGATCAAACTAATGAAAATTCATAGTACAGTCATTTTATGTGGTTTTTTTTTTTTAATAAACTACAAATGCAGTCAAAACTGAAATTTCCTCTACAAATTACTGTTTTTTTCACTTAAAAATAAAGATACTGTATTACTATTTAAACAACTACAAATATTTACAGCAGAAGTTCGCTGAGTGTTAACAACACTAGATCGAGTTTTACCGTTTATAAAATAATCTTACTTGCTATTTACTTACCGTGTTGGCAAATTCCACCAGGGATATTTTGTTGCTTTCGAATTCAAATTTTGTACGTTTTTATTTTGTGTCCATTTTGTAAAAGGATGTTCTTTTGACGTGTAAAAGTAATTATTCTTTCTATGCCAATTGTTTTTACTTTTCATTTTAAAATCTGTTAGTCTCTGCGAGTTTCGATAATCGTGAATTCTATAGAAACTGTCCGGTTGCTGATTAAAATAATATTGATAGTGCATTGGTGGCTTAAAGATGGGTGGCAAATTGATAAAGTACTTGCTGTTGTTGCTTACGGGTTTGGTGGCATTTTTCTTCAGATCCACATATATAATATTATTCACTGTGTCATTACGAGAAGTACCAAGTGTACCATCTTGTAGACGTTGGGCTAAATCATCGAATACTTCACTGGGTGGCTTAGAGGGTAATTCCCAGGCCAAAGCCACTGTTACAACCCAAAATTAAATAATTTGTATAATCGACTACACCCACAATTAAATCATAAACTAAATAGAATCGAATTAGAACACTATAAAATTTAAAATTATTTTGATGTTTTGACAAATTACCCAATTGAAATGAAGATCCATCTGGAAATTCTAAATATCTTCGTTTACGTTTTAAATTTGTATCTATAGAATTATCCTGTTCTCTTGCTAATTGCTGCTGTATAGCCTGGGCCAGGGAGATTTCTTCTGTTGCATTTTCTTCGGCTGAAATGTGACATGACAGAAACAATATCGCTAGCGTTGCCACTGTATAGAAAATATTTAAACTTTTATTTAACTGCATTTCGTTGTATTTTAAACTTGTTTTAACCACAACACATTGAGCAAAAAAGTTTATTTTTTCAGTTTGAATTGTATCCAACACTTTGTAGTTTCATGTGGAACTGTTAATGGCAGAGAAAAAATTTACAAATTTTCAAATGTAGGTTTTTTTTTTTTTAGCAGAAGTTAAAGAAAGACAAGAACATGAAGACAAAAAACTGATGTTAATTACTTTTAAATTTTCACTCATCCATTAGCATGATGATGATGATGATGATGATGATAATTATGATGATGATGATGATGTACCCTATAAATGTGCATCTGAGAGATCAGACAAAGTTGGTGCACGTTTTATGATGTTTGGCAAAGTAGTGGTTTGGATGGGTCGGCGAAACATAGGAAGAATTCTTGTTGGTCATTGTCTTTAGAGAAGTGTTGCTGTTGTTGAAATTCTACTGTAAGTCTTTTGTTTAACAAGTATCCACTCATAAAATCGCTTCGTGTTCTTTTAATTTGTACATTTACAAAAAAAGTGTGTGTAAAAAGAAAACTAAAACAACTGTTAAATTATTTCCTTCTTTTGTATTATTTACTGATTAGTTAGTATTAATTAAGTTTTCTGGAAATTTCCAGTTTGTCTAACTCAAAGGGGGTTATATTATAATAAAAAAAAATCGTGTTTGTGTATTTTATTTATTGTATATTTATTCTATTGTGTTCCAGTTTTTTAATTTTTTAAGCCACAAAGTGTGAAGACCATAAGGAGTGTTCACATTGTTGAGAGTGAGCGGTACAATCTGCCTCCAAGGCGTGGGCGGTATCGTAACGTTGTTCCTTGTAACCCAGACGATTGTTTTCCTTATCATCATCCAAAGGTTCGGGCATAGTAAACATGGCACGCATTAATTCACCAACAAAAGAGCCCGGTGCACGCTCTTGACCTTTCTTGCCCGTTTCACATAGGGCTCTTAATACACAATAATGACCATTTAAGTTTTTCCTAAGAATATATAAAATGAAAATTTAAATCACACAATTTATATAAATATATTGATGAACATTAGGGTTATAACTTTCTGCATTTTTTGCAAATATCGCGAACAAATATTAAGAAATATCAAGAACAAATATTAAGAACCATGATTTGCGCACCAAACAAAATGAAGTTTGGTTAAAAAATTTATTTTTTTTTATAAAAATGTAACATTTTACCAAAAATTACATATCTTTTTGTTGTGTACGTATACTATCATCAATAAAAAAAAAATAGCTTCCGCCATTCCAACACACACATAGACATTTATTACACAATTTAAAAGAAATATTTAATTAAAAAAGGCTCTTAGAAATTCGTTTCGGTGCGAAAGGTTTTTGTTCCGAATCGACTTAAAAAAAACTATACACCCAGTATTAAAGACACAGGAGGTTAAACAACGCGGTGGAAGTGCATTTGTATTACTGCGTGACGGTTAATATTAAAGGTTTGGATTTTGGAATTCCAACCAGACCTGGCTCAATTTTGTTTTAGAAATGTGTTGGCACTCCACTAGAATAAAAAAATGTGTCCTATTTCTTCGGTTTTTGAATAGGGTCCATAAAAAAACATAGATATTTATTAGACGTTTCATCATAATTATAAAAATTTGATAAATATGACAATGCTTCATCCATTTCTTCACTCATAAAAAAAGTTAGTTCAAAAGTCTGTTAAACTAATTTATTCTGTTTGCTAACGTTTAAGTCAGTTATTTAGCTAAAGTTCTTAGTTATCTTATTTCACCACAAGAACAAATTTTATCCTTATTTGAACTAGTTTTGCAACCTAAAAAGCAGTAAAATAAAAGCCCAAACAAAAATGAAATAACAGCCTATTTTTGGGGGTTTATTTCATTATGAAATTTCAATATGAAATAAGTCCATATTTTCAAATTCAATATTATTTCATATTTTTGCTATTGTAAAAAATATTTTTTTTTTGTTAAATCCAATGCATGGAGTCTTTAAGTATTCTGCAACAACAAAAGCAACTTTAAGTTTAAGGTAAATTTTAAAAATTTAATACAGAATTTTTTTTGAATGCAGATAAATTGCATTTATGCACTTGTCGCTTGATCTTAAATTGGTCGAATATTTTACAACTCTAATTTTAATATTTTTTTTTGTATATAAAAATCATTTTTATTGTAACATTTTCTAACAGCGCCTACGAAAAAATTCGAATAGGTCGAGTAGTTACACCATGAAACCCGATACTCGAGTAGTCCACGAGTTGGTTTGAACTAATGTAAAAAGGTAAATATTAAAGATAAGTATAAATATTTAAGACAGGGGTGCCCACGGCCTATGCGCTTGGTACTCATTTGTTTTTGTAAAAAACACTTAGCTATAGGCTGTGTGTTTTAATACACATATAGAGCGCTCAGCACTAGCAATACGAAATACACAAACAGCTTTGTCTTATTAGTTTTTTTGTCGTTCTTCACTTTATACACGCAAGCGCAAAGCAACAACACTTTCGTATGCTTTGCTGGTAAACATTGAAATATTTTTTCTTTGTATGTATTGGTTTTTACAACAAAAAATGTTGAATAAAAATTAGTTTTTCTTTAAATGTATTGGTGTTTGCTCTTCCATAAGGAACTTTTGGGCACTCCTGATTTAAGATATGTATATTTTGTGGAAAGGTAAATTTCCAAACAATATTCCTAGCAAATCTCAACTCATTCGGATAAACATTGTGTCCTGGGCCAACTACTACTCGAAAAATCTGCTAATGTTAACAGTTTTTTCTGCAATGTTATTTTTAACTAATTTTTAGTAGTTTTTTTTTGCTATTTTTGCAGGTTTATTTCAATGAGGGTATGGAAGTAGTCGAAGTTTTTCCAGTAGTTTTGAATGTAGAATCTGCTAATTCAGGCGACTCCAAATACTAAAAGTCTGTACCAAGTTTTTCTTAAAAAAATTTCTGTAAAATTACATACAATTTGTAAAATCACACATTTGTAAGGAAGTGGTCGAGCATTTTTTTTTGCGAAATTTTTGTGGCTCGACAATAAAATTTATCTCATTAGCATCGGTCTCAAGGCGAAAATTTAATATTTTGGCGAAATTTTTAATATTACTTTTAAAGGGGATAACTTTATCTTCATGCGGATGTTTAATATCCTTTCAAAAGTACTTACCTTTCCAAATATTTTTCAATAGAATTATACAAATCATGTCTGGTACTACGCTGATGGCGTATGTGTATACGATCCAATTTGTGAAGTTTCTCCTTCGTAACCCCACAGCGCCGATGACTTTGAAGAGTTTCGGTATTGTTGGCCATATTAATATCGGGTAAACTGCGTTTGCCAAATATAGGAAATATATGATGTTTCGATTGTAGTGAACGACCAGATCCTCTAACATATTTTGGATTTTGATAGTAATTACTTTGTCGATATTGGTCATTGCGTTTAACTGCAGTTACAATAGGACGATTTCCAATAGCATTTGTTAGTCTATATTTCATAAATAAATCATGTATTTGTTTAAGAAACTCAATAAAATTCGATATTAATTCTTACCTAGAGGGTAAATTCCACCAAGGATAATTTCCATTATTCGGTGAATATCGAAGTTTTTGTATGTTTTGAGAAAATTTTTGAAAGGGATTTTGTTTAGCACTGTAGTAATAATTATCCTTTCTTCTCCAATTGTTGCTGTGAGGATCCAAAACATAACCACTATATTTGTTTTTATAAAGTCGACCCTTCTCTAAAGGTCTATAATATTGTTGATGCATGCCTGGTATAAATACCGGAGACAATTTCGAATTGGTGTAGTACTTATTGTAGGCGGGCTTAGCTGGGTGTGTTACTTTGGTGCTAGATGTTATATATTTTGGTTTAGTATCGACATAAGTAATATTTCCCACCGTATCATTTCGTGTAATGCCGTAAGTGCCATCTCTTAAGCGAGTTTCAACATCTTCCAATATTTCATAAGGTGATTTACTGGGTAATTCCCAAGCCAATGCCAGGGTCATAGCTACCACAATATAATTGGTATAGTCGACTACACCCACCAGCAAATCGTAGACTTATTTAGGAATTCCATTAAATTAATAAAGTTTCAAAATTTGTTGGCTCTAAAGTAAACTTACCAAACTGGAATGAACTGCCTTCAGGAAATTCTAAATATCTACGTTTACGTGATATCACGTGCTGAGATTCTAATTGATCGGTTTTTAGTCTTTCATTAATAATCGCGCCCAAATCTGTTTTGACGTCATTAACAGCTTTTCCCTCTAGACTTAGGGCTGCCATTAGGTATATAATTAATAAAACGCTACTCGAATGCATTTTGTCTACAAAAATGTTGGTTCAATACATTTGGATTATTTATTTGATTCAAATAAAATAGAAAAGCACTTAGAATGTGATGCAAATTCGATGTGTTTTCAAATCAAACTGTTTGAATTATTTGATAAATGCTTAAAATAATCATAAGATTGAAAACAAAAGAGGTGCGTAAGGAAATGAAAGAGAAATTAATTGATAATTAACAAAAAAGTATTAAGTAAATAATTAAATTATAAATGGTTGGCATACGATACATACAAGTTTTGAACATTTGTTTTTATTTATATATACAGAAATACAGAAATACTGAAATGAAATCTATCACATTTTTGATTCATATATTCTTGCATCCCGGTTAAAAATCAACATATATGCATCTATGTATGAACTCGTACATGTGCATATATGAAGTCATTCGAGGCCATACATGTCCATATACCACCATATAGGATTCATATACATATGTCCAGAGGAGTTCATATGTGATCATATATATTACCTCAATTTTCGTTAATATACACATATGAACATGTATGGAAATGTATGAACATGTGTGATTATATATGCAAATATTACCTCAATTTTGGTTAATGTATACATATGAACATGTATGGAAATGTATGAACATGTGTAATTATATATATAAATATTACCTCAATTTTGGTTAATGTACACATATGAACATGTATGGAAATGTATGAACATGTGTGATTATATATGTAAATATTACCTCAATTTTCGTTATTGCACACTAAAGGGTAGCATGAATGTTTTGAAAAATATTCTCTTGCGTACTGTGATGCCAGCTTTGACGATTTTTATACTTTTGTACTTATACAAAAAAAGCCTTAGGAAAATCTTGAAGTTTGGTTATCCCAAATTTGAAAAAATTTTCAAATTACAGCGTTAGAAAAAATGATACAACGTCTGGCGAATCGAAGGTCTATAAATCGAACTTAGTTAAGTTTGAATGATAGCGATAGACTTAGACCTTTTCGACTGAACTAATTCTGAACAAATTTAGTAGTATAAGTATATTTGGCCAACATGAAGCGTCTTCAACCGGGACACCCACTGATGTGGATGTGAATGTGGAAATGTGAAATAAAAAAAATAAAAATTATGAAAAAATCAAGCGATTCAATTCCTCTTTCCGAAATTGGTGGATGTCCTGGATAAAAACCTTCTATGTAAGCAAAATCTTTTCTAGCCTTCAAAGTTATTATCAGAGAAGACAAAAATGGTGAAATTCAATGACTTTTTTGCAAATAATATCATGGCCTTATTTCTCGATACTGGCATCAAAATTCGCAAAACATTGATCACAATACGTACCAATTATTGTAAAAAATATTGTGCAGCAATTTTGGTTCATTAGAGTAACTTTAATGGTAAAATTGTGAAAAAATGCATTTTGAGAAATTTCTCGTTAATGTACATATTTAATGCAAAAAAAGTCAAGAAATCAAAAAAAATATAAAAGGAACAAAGCTAATTAGTTTTCTCAGGATTTTTTTTGTTTAAAACAGGGAGAAACCCATGCAAATTATTTCAAAAATGTTTATTTCTGCGGAGTTTTCAGATTGAAAAATATTCGAAAACACAGAATTATTCGAGACGAAAAAAAACGGTTTCTCAAATAACTTTTTCTAAAACCAGTTTTTCAAAAACCGGAAAATTGGGAAAAACCTGTTTATCGAATAATTTGAAAATTGGTTTTGACAACTCTAATCATTTATGAACACATATGAATCATGTATGGATACATGTGGACATGTATGTGCTCATGTATTGATCCATATACTATGTATTATGATACTATGCTTATATCATATAGATATATTTTAACAACTCTTCCGCCCACTTTAAAAAGTGGGCGGAAGAGGCGTAGTTAAAACTTTTTATTTTTAGAAATTATTTAAAAATATTTATTATACTTCAATGGAATTTAGAAAACTTGAGTTTATTATGGACAATT
>JAEKOY010000407.1:0-25000 GCA_021234595.1 Delia radicum
CTAGGATTTTATTTTTGTAAATCTTAAGATTGCTCTCTGCATATGCGGTAATATTTTTACATATTGTTTAATATACAAATTTAAGCCAGGATTATAGGCAGGATTTAAAGACAATATCAATTATGTATCAATTACTTGAAAATATTCATTCTTTCTTATTCTTATTACCTTGAAAAAAAAATCAATTTAAAAACACTTTAAAATGTATGAAGTTGAGTTTTTAATTTTCAATTAGTTCTTAAATTTGTGTAACAATTTCAATTCTAGTAATGTTGTAATTCAAATATTTATCTCAAATCTGTTACTTATACAGCTGTTTATACGCGCGTTTAAATTATTCAATCATTTGTTATTAATGTTATTTATATAGAAATTTTCCTATCAATTGACTGATATTGTAAGACTAGCAACCACACAATTGAGTTTTCGTGATGTTAAACGCCTAGTAAACGCCTTAGTTGGATACAAATATATATGGGGCGTTTTATCTCAAGTGGTCTAACTCCTAACTTCTATGTCTTCCGATCGGGATGAAATTTGCACAATTTTTCAACAAGATGGGTCAAGAACTTTCTGATTTAGAGGGGGTCAAAATTTGGCATTTTGGCCAAACATGTGTTTTTTCTCATCCATATAACTTATTACCTATAGTTCTTAGCAAAATTTGTACTAAATAGTTTAGATAGCTGTGTAAGGCGTGGTATAGGAGAATGAGTGTATTTTCTAAAAATCATAACTACATTGTAAATTTTCAATTTTCTGAATCAGACTGAGCAGTTTCTGGTATTGAACCTTCGTCAGTGACCCTGTTTTTTTGAATTTGAATAATGTAATATTTGTTATGTTTTTATTTGTTCGATTGCGTCTATATGATATTTTCTGTGCAATCACTGACCGTGGTATAGATAAACTGATTTCTAATGCCACATGCACTCGCACTACACGTTAGACAGAGCGCTTTAGCGCACTGATCTATCTTCAGGTCGAGTTTTGTTGTGATTAAAACTGTTTTATTCAATACACGGTGTTTTTTGTTCTTGCATACATAATCTCAGAAGTACAACTCCAACAACACAAAAGTTCTGTACACTGTTTTCCCATATGTTGTAAGTGATGCCATATCTATGATATATTCTTTGCATATTTGATAGATGGCGCTTACGTAGTTAGGGAAGAATTGCCAGAGAGCAAAGTTTGATTTTTGTTTTTGAGTTTTAATTTTAACGTCTTTTTCAGGCAATTGCAATTAATACTATAATTAATATGCAATTTTTATTTAATTTTTTAATTGTGAACGGCGTGGTAGAGAAGAATGAGTTTATTTTCTAAAAATCATAACTACATTGTAAATTTTCCAGACTGTAAATTTGTACTGTAATATTTGTTATGTTTTTATTTGTTCGATTGCGTCTATATGACATTTTCTGTGCAATCACTGACCGTGGTATAGATAAACTGATTTCTAATGCCACATGCACTCGCAATATTTCGAAAAAAAATATTAACAAAAAATGGTTTTGACTATTTTTTTCAAAATCAAAAACCTTTTTGACTTTTTTTTTCAAAATATGCCCTTTTTTTTGTTCAAAAGAAGGCATAGGTCTTTTCCTTTAAGAGCTTTTTGGTCGCTTAGTGGAATGCGAGTGGGATATCTACCAAAATAAATGTTTTGTAACTCAAGACAAAGGTTTTTAAATTTTTAGCATATAAACTATTTTGAAATTTTTCCTATTTGTGTGTAAGTGTTTCTAAAACCTTAAAAATAAAGGGTGTCCCAAGAAGAACGCAATTTTTAAATTTGGCAACATTCGAAGTGTCATTGTTTGACATTTGAACAATTGTTATTGGTTGCTAGTAGAAGGTACGAGGTTAGTAAAAATGGAGCGCTACACGAATGAACAACGCATTCTCATTGTGAAATTGTTTTACCAAAATAGTGAAAGTTTTGCGGCTACAGTTCGCAAAAATCATCTTAAGTGACGAGGCCCATTTTCATGGCTTCGTCAATAGGCAGAATTGTCCCATTTGGGGTGAGGAAAATCCTCGAGTGATTCACGAGAAGCAAATGCATCCTCAACGTGTCACTGTGTGGTGTGGTTTTTGGGCTGGAGGAATCATTGGACCTTTTTTTTATGAAAACGAGGCAGGTCAAGCGCAAACAGTCAATGGTGTTCGGTATCGTGAAATGATAACCAGTTTTTTCTTGCCTAGAATTGAAGAAATGAATGTGGAGGGCATGTGGTTCCAACAAGATGGCGCCACATGTCATACAGCCAGAGAAACAATTCAATTGCTGCATCAGTCATTTCCCGGTCGTGTTATTTCGCGTTTTGGAGATCAGAATTGGCCGCCTAGATCGTGCGATTTAACACCATTAGATTTTTTTCTTTGGGGTTTTTTGAAGTCGATGAAAGAGGAAATTGGACGCTGCATTAATGAAATACCGCAGCATTCATGCAAAACGGTCATTGAAAATTTCATTAAAAGATCGCGTGCATGACAGCAAAGCCGCGGCGGCCATCTGCACGATATATTGTTCCATACATAACCTCATTCTGTCTACTTTACGATATAATAAAGTTTCACGATTTTTTTTTTAAATATATGTGTTTTAAAAATTGCGCTCTTCTTGGGACACCCTTTAAAAACCCTACTGAGAAACTAAACAAATTAACCTTTCCGTCGGTATGTAACATACCTAACTAAAATTTCATACCCTCGATACTGTCATACCCACAATATGTAAACCTCAGCAATAAAATCACTTTTTTTTCTATAGAAATGATGAAAACTTATTTTTTTTTTTTTAATTATTTGTAATAATAATTAAATTAATATATTATAATAGTAATAAAAATAAAAAGATAAATAATTTAATAAAATTTAATTTCAACCACATTAGATCCATTTATATCATAACTATTTTTATACTTAATTTATTGTAGCTGATGAAGTGTTTTAGTTTTGTAAATTTTCAAATACCCGGTCTTTCCTCCAGATTATTTATCGCCTTTATTTGCTGGTGTTTTTTTTTTTTTTTTTTTTTTTGTTAATTCTTTCTTGGCGTTACTAGGTTCAGCTGTTGATTTCGCTGCAAAAACGCAATGTTTTGGCCTAAGTTGGGTAAATTTTGTGTAGCCAATTTTGACTTCCTCGTGTTTTTTTTTAATATTTTTTTCGAAAGATTTAAGAAATAGCTATATAAACTATTTAGGACAAATTTTGCTAAGAACAATAGGTAATAAGTTACATGGATGAGAAAAAACAGCTGTTTGGCCAAAATGTCAAATTTTGATTATCAGTGGGCAAAAGCGCTCTGTCTAACGTGTAATGCGAGTACATGTGGCATTAGAAATCAGTTTATCTATACCACGGTCAGTGATTGCACAAAAAATATCATATAGACGCAATCGAACAAATAAAAACATAACAAATATTACATTATTCAAATTCAAAAAAACAGGGTCACTGACGAAGGTTCAATACCAATAACTGCTCAGTCTGATTCAGAAAATTGAAAATTTACAATGTAGTTATGATTTTTAGAAAATACACTCATTCTTCTATACCACGCCTTACACAGCTATCTAAACTATTTAGGACAAATTTTGCTAAGAACAATAGGTAATAAGTTACATGGATGAGAAAAAACAGCTGTTTGGCCAAAATGTCAAATTTTGACTCAGAGAGTTCTTGACCGATCATGTTGAAAAATTGTTTTAAAACTACTATCCAATAGAACTAACCTTGGTGCAAATTTCATCCCGAACGGAAGACTTCGTTTTCAAAAGCAGGGTCACTTGAGATGAAACGCCCCATATATATATATATATATATATATTATTTGCATGTATTGGCAACAATGTGGCCAAGAGCTTTTAAGTAATGTTGGCAAAAATGATTCGTTGGATAATATTATATTTACAGTGAGGGTCAAAACATTTGCTGCTGGTATTACATTTTTCACCAAGATTTTTCTATTTTTTTTTTGGTTATACATACAATATTTTTTCCATTAAAACTACTGAAAAAACACATTTAATTAATTGAAAGTCAGTTAAAAAAATTACTACGTACAAGATTGACATCTTATAAATTACAGTGCTAGTGATAGAAAGTTTACAATTTGATTTGTGATATAAAAATTATATTGATCTAAGTATTGTGGTAATAATAAATATAGAATACAGAATAGAATAAAAAATAAATTTGAAGAACAAAATATAAAAATTAAACAAACAAATTATAAAACGTATCAAAGAACGTAAATTTACATACAGAAATCTAATTATAAAACTCAAAAATCAAGTTAAACGAAAGTTTTAAGAAAACAATTTTTTGATCTCCTTTTTAAACGTAATTGCATTGCTTATTATTTGAATATTATATGGAATTTTGTTGCAAAGACTAATAGTAGAGATTAAAAAGTGTCTTTTCGATAAAAGAATACTGAATAATTCTCTTTCCGCGTACATGACATCCGAATTTAATTCTATCAAATAGATAAACTGGCTGCTTTTCGAAAATGATTTTATGAAGAAATATTATAGTTTTTTTCAATTTAAAACGAGCTTTCAGCCTCCGTATATTTACAAAAATAAAGCAAATCAAACATATTATAGCTAGGCTGGTACTAGTATTTCGATCTGGCTAAAGATCTCATCAGAATCTAAAGTTTTAGAAAAGCTAGAGCCTCCATAATAGGCAGAGCTTTAACAAAAATACCTATTAATCATCAATTTTGCTCCATTCTTGTCCTCTTAGTAATCAAACACATGGTTAGGGTCTTTTCCTAACCAGCAGCATGACGTAACTAAATTTTGAAGGACAAAAATTTTTTCTATTTATATAAAAAAATTTTAGTTTTTACTCTGGTTCAGGTAATATTTTTTACAGTTTTATTAGTTTTTTGTTGTTATATACACCGAGATTATTTTTATGTTATTTTCAATTTATAACGAGCTTTCACCCTCCGTATATTTACAAAATTAAAGCAAATTAAACATATTAGCTAGGTTGATACTAGTATTTCGATATGGCTAAAGATCTCATCAGAATCCAAAGTGTTAGAAAAGCTAGAACCTCCTTAATATACAGAGCTTTAACAAAAATACCTATTAATCGTAAATTTTCCTCCATTCTTGCCTTCTTAGTAATCAAATACGAGCCTAGGGTTATTTTCTAAAAAGCAGCATGACGTTAGCAAATCTAAGGTACTCATATTTTTTTTGTTTTTTTTTTAATTTAACCAATACTCAGGGGCTGCCCCCTACTCATGCAGTGCATTGTATTGATCAGGAAAATAGGGTATGTGAAGGAGGAAAGAGGGAGTAGTGCTTGTGGATATTTGATTTAAATTTTTCTAAATTGTAAGTATCAGGGAAGACTTGGAAGTTTGTTTCACATACGAATCGTTCGACTAAAAAACGAATTTTCTCTGTAATGCGTTGTGCGAAACACAGGACAATCAGCTACAAACGGATGTGCTCTACTAGATAAGCGAGTATTACAAATAAAAACTCGGGCTCGAGGAATAAGTTCACTTATCTCAGATGAGCACCTCCCATGGTAATATCGATAGAAAAGTATCACACAACCCACATTCCAACGATGCTCCAATGAATCAATAGAGTTGGATACACTACTGTCATTGATAAGCTTCACCGCCCTCCCCTTATTGTATACATATCTCGCTATATTGTTGTACGCGATATTGAGTTTACGCTGATCTTCAGAATCACAATTGGCAAAAATTTCACAGCCATAAAGTAGAACAGGAATAAGATAAGTTTTAAACATTTCCGTTTAAATTTTGAACATTTTCGTTTAAAACAATTGCATTTTTTAGTTTATTTTCAACTGTTTAAAAATTAATTGACAAAATCGATAAAAAAAACAATATTTTAACTATTACCGAAAGTTTATTTTTTGTTTATTTTGTTTATGAATAAGAGACAGAAAGTTAAAAAAAATTATTTCTTTGGTAATTTAACTGTATATTATATTGAAACAACTTTGCCGATTAAATTGTGAAATAACTGTTGAACTTTTATGGAAAAGTTCTTGTGAGTGCAGTTTTTTTTTTGTTTGTACATCGAAAATGAAAATTATTCAAGTACATCTATAATTTCTGAGACGATATTCTCGAGCTCTTATTAAAATAGTGTTAAGACTGATATCCAGATAAAAATTTCTGTTCTCGGGGAACTGCTTTGGGATATTTTGCAAAAAAAATTCTTTCTATTTTTGCTTACAGTTGTTACACGGTGTTTCTTCCTTTATGAGTTTTATAGATGTTGCCACTTTTAACTATGCGACATATCGTTGATTTGGGAATGGATAAAACTCCATATTTATCGACATTTATTTTTTTAAAAATGCACATCTGAAGGAGATAAAACTGGATTAGCGTTCTTAAAATTAAATCGAGAGTTATTAAAATATATACTTCTCCCACAACGATCCTTTACCATACATATAATAACTTATTATATGACTAATAAGGAAGGTGTTAAAAAGTACTGGCAACAGGCCAACCGAAAAAATTAAATTAGATAACAGATCAGGAACTTTATTTCCATATTGCTGATTATATCTGAAGTTTCTCGAACATATTGCCAAACAGAAAGAAAACCATCTATGCGACCATTTACAAGACGGTCATATTCCTCAATAACGTTGAGTCTGAGTTATTGTGAGGATTATGACTAACAATTGATTTGGATATACCACAGAGCAGAATCTCCCTCAGATCGGCTGAAGGCCAGCTACGCAGAAACATATTGATAGGAATGTTAATTATACTATCAAAAAGGAATATCAATTATCCTTTTGAAAATTGATCTTTATGCTATATTGTGTCAATTTTTAAGTGGAAACTATGATCAAACTCATATTTACCATAGTCCCCATTTCGATTTGGGAACTAACAATATATGAATTTTCTATAGAAAACAATTTCAACAACAGGAAAACTAGTACTTTTTTAATAAACTCTTAATCACTTTAATCCGTGAGACGACCGCCAATCTCACACACCCCAATCGTGGAACTAATTTCTTGGCAACATATTCCCGATTTATTAAAATCGGAGATAAGTACATTCGATACTTCCCTTATAAATAAATAATATAAGATTTTATTTAAAACGGAAAAAACTAAATTCCCGGTTAAAAATCAACATATATGCATCCATTTATGAACATGTATGAACTCATTCATGCTCATATATGAAGTGATTTGAGGTCATACATGCCCATATGCAAATGTATAGGCATTTATGTTTATATATGTAAATATTACCTCAATTTTCGTTAATGCACACATATGAACACTTATGATTCCTCATATAAACATATAAAGGGTGTTTTTTATACAGGTGTAGAACTTTAAGTTGGCAACACTTTTTTAACTGGTGGCCATTTTGTCAGCTGTCAAGTGATTTATGTTTAGTTTGTTTTGGCATTGCAACATGAATAGACTGACGACTGAACAATGCTTCAAAATTGTTTAAATTTATTTTGAAAATCATGGTTCTGTTCGAAATACGTATCGCGCACTACGTCCATTTTACGGTCAACATAATCGTCCATCAGAGTAATTAATTCGATTAACTATGGAACGTTTTCGCACCACGTTTACTCTAAATGATGTATCCACAGACATGTCGTACAGTGCGTACAAAAGAAATCATTGCTGCTGTAGAGCGTAGCGTAGAGGAAGACCCTAATCAGTCTATCCGTCAATGGTGACCGCTATAAAGCCATGATTACTGACTTTTTCGTTCATCAATTGAACAACCATGATGTGCAGGAACTGTGATTTCAACAAGACCGCGCAACACGTCACACAGCTCGTGCCACAATTAATTTGTTGAAGGAAACATTAGGTAACCGCATAGTTTCACGTTTCGGACCCGTGCATTGGCCTCCAAGATTTAACGCCGCTGTGTGGATATGTGAAGTTGCTAGTCTACGCCGATAAGCCCGAAGCGATTGACTACTTCGAGGACAACATTCGCCGCGTTGTTGCCAATATACGGCCACAAATGTTGGAAAATTGAACCTCCAGATTAGACTACGTCCGAGGCAGCCGTGGTGGTCATATTTAAATCATAATGCAGGAGATTATTTTTGGAATAAAGTAAATTTCATGTCAATTTAAAAAAATTATCTTTGTTTTATTCCATTTCAAAGTTATATACCTCTATAAAAAACACCCTCTATAAGAATGCTTTATGAATGGATTCATGTATGGATGCATGTGGACATGTATAAAGCATGTGCGTTCATGTATAGATCCATATATGTCAATTTTAAACAGGGTGATGAAACCTTTTTGCAGTCTTGTTAAATAATCATTAAAATCTCTCAACTTAAGACAAAATTAAATCATAAAAATATATATTTTTTTAACTTTCTCACTACTAAATTGACTAATATTTTTGATGTTGTAGATTTGCTACACTAAGAAATTGTATAGTAATATTTAATTTTTCTAATTACAGGGACATTATGTTAAGAAATTGAAAATAAGAAACTTAACGACCGTTTAATTAATGATGTCAAACGTGACTAATAAAATATAGCGGCTATTACTCACGGTATTTAGGTTTGGGAAACTATTTTAATGGGATATTATCTTGACGAAAAGTAAATGTTTCACTTAGAGTTAATATATTAAAATTTTTATGGATCTTATGGTACTTATTGAAATTATGATTTGGAAAACTTAATTTGAAAGGAAACTTAAATTATAATTTATTCCAACTAAATAATCAAAAACAATATTTCGGCAGTTGTTAAGTGTTAGTTTCCAAAATTTACTTTTTTTTACGGTAAATAATTATTATTTGTAATTGTTTAATATATGATTTTAAGCTTTACATTTCATAAAAATCTGTCAATCATACAGATGTCTGTCTATATGTCTTAGCAAACATGCAACAAATTTTCTTACGAGACAATTTTCCCCTTCATTTCATATATCGTTAAAAAACACAGTCAAATCAAACACTCATTTTACAAAAACAAAGTAAGACGGACTTATAAACTGACAAGAAGATTAAAAACAATATATTAAAATATACAGTGTTGCACAACCTAAAGATTCTTACGGAACAGGTGTTCTTAAGTGATTTGGGGTTTGACATAGGGGTAGACAGCCACAGTGGTCGACACTCTTTAAGAAAATGCCAGATAGTCACATAGAGAACTTTTATGAAGTGCACAAGAGCTGGACTCTCTCAGTCTTCGTACACCACAAAACCTACAACTATCACTCGTCAGAACTTTAAGCTCGCTTAGAAATAACCCCAGTCCAGCAGTCAATGTCAATTTCCCTCATAGAAGTAACGATAGCCGGAGTTCGGTCACCCTATAATCGTAGGCAGGATCTAGGAAAAGGTTTTGGAGAGGGAACTTAGAGTATTTTTAATTAATTTTTTAATCTTTTTTACATTTTTGTATTGAAAATAATTATTTTGAGGGGGGGGGGGGTGATTTTCCATTTTCCCTCCCCTGGAACCGCGCCTAACCGTAGGAAGTTCACATATTCCATACATATCCAAAATAATCTTGTAGTTTTAGCCAGTTTTTCGCCCCACATTTATTTTAGATGTTCCCTAATATTGGAATTTGTCTATCCAGGTAAATACTTTTTTTTTTACCAAACTTTGCCCCATGATCACATGTTTCACAATTGTATTGAATGAGCAGTAGAACATATATGGCCTTAGACTCGACGTCTTCCTTAAAATCCTTTGACAGGCATAGGAAGCATTGGCAAAGATTCAAGATGTTAATTCCAGGTAAGTATCTGCTGGGTGTTTCCCCAGGAACTGATAATAAATCTTCAATTTTAAAAATTTCATAAAATTGTTTATAATAACTTAAATACTACACTCACAAAAAAAGTCAGTAATGTTAGCAAACAGTTAGTTGAGTCAGCAAAATTTTTGCAGGAAGGATCCTTGCAGAAAAATTACTAATATCTGTAAAAGTGTTTTGCTAAACATCAGTGAGCTGAATTTTAGCAAAAAAGTTAGTAAATTCACCAACAATTTTTGCTGATACTTAGTTCAATGCAAATTAAAATTGACTTGTTGAAATCAGCAGAATTTTTTGCTGGAGCTTAGTAGATTGAAAAAAACTGAAAAACTTATTATAAAATTTTTACTTTACTAAATTTATTTTTGGAGAAATTTAAATCTATTTTTTTGTGATTGTTTTAAATATATATAAACATGTCTGGAAATAACCCAAATATTTTATTAATAACATTCAGAACAAGACATAATAATTCACAATTACTAACATCCATCATGTATGTATACCAGTGATGCATTTTGAGTTTTTTTTGTTTTGAGATAAACTGACAATTGAAATGGGCCAAAATATCTTTGAAAGGGCCAAAACTTTTTAAATAAAAATAATATTAAAAAGTACATTAAAGTGCATCATTTTGATGCGTTTTAAAAAAATGAGACAAACCCCACTGAAAATATAGATTAACATGTTTTAATAATATTCCTTAATTATTTCCGCTCTTGCGATAACATAATGTAAGCTAACAAAAAACCCTCAAAAATACAATTTTTTTAATAAAACATTAATAACTGCACTTGTAAAAATTTGGTCAAATATAGAAAAGATTCATAAACTTTTCCAATCAAAATTTTTTAACCCCGACATCTCGGTAAAGAAAAAAAGTTTTTTTTTTTAAATTTTTTAATGCGATTTTTATTTTTTTAAACAACTCCATTTTCCATTTAAATACATCTTTAAAAAGATGGTTTCAATGTAAAAATTGTTCTTAATGTTCAAGGATGTTTTTATGATTCTCTAAGGAACTAAAAAATTCGCTCAACGCAAAACACAACATTAACAAAATTCTATACAAATTTGGACTAATCGGTTTGAACTAGTTAGTTGAAATTTGAGCTGAAAGGGCCAGAATAGATAAGAGAGTACCACAGGGCCGTGAAGCAGTCAAAAGTGCCACAAATGGCACAATTGTGCCACATTTTGCATCACTGATGTATACATTAGGCCGGGTCAATATGTATGGAGGCAAAAAAAATCGCTCAACGTTCAAGGAAAATCGTATTCTAGGGATCAAAAAAAGAAACTTTGCCGAAGGAACCATACCTCTAAAACGAATTCTGATGTCCCGACTTTTGAAATCTCACTTTGACACATTTAGAGTGCCCCAATCGAATCCAACCCAATCGAAAATAATTTATACATTCATCTGCTAGAGCGTCTTCCGGAGAAGAAATAGAGCCCCTAATGTTGCAAAGACTCCTCCTACTGTCTGAAATATCTCTATCCCGAGATTTGTACATTTTGCTATAAAAACACGGCTGAAAAGGCCCTCTTTCAACTTAAATTTTAACCCCTTAACGGTCACCTAGAATGATAATTATGCATTAATCTGCTAGCGCGTCTCCCGGAGAAGAAGTAGCTCTCTTGGAGAGATTCCTCCTACTTTCTGAAATATTAAAGTGGGCTTTTTCAAAATTTGACCCTACGGGTCAAAAGTCGGGACATCAGAATTCGTTTTAGAGGTATGCTTCCTTCGGCAAAGTTTCTTATTTTGATCCCTTGAATACGATTTTCCTTGAACGTTGAGCGATTTTTAAATCGATCCGCCCTAATACACATATAACGCAATTTTACATTTTTTAAATGAAGATAATTCTAAAATACAAAAAAGAAATGTTCAAAATATCGCTAAAAATATCATAAAAAGACTTTATATTTGAGATGGGCGTTTTTTGTTTTTGTACAGTCGGACGATAGCGTAGTTTATATTTTATTTCTGCCTGCATCCTCAATTCTTCATAATATTGTCTTGTACAGCAGCACCAAAGCATATTTTATTTTTGTTTGCGTCTTCAATTTTCAGATTAATCCAAATATCATTCATTTAGGGAGAGTAACTTTTATATAAATAACTAGAGTTTAAATTTAACCACAAATATTTTCATATAAATTTGCCATTCATAACTATGGCCTTAGACTTTGGTTACCTTGAGATAAGTTAACAGATCTTAGTATTTATTTTTAAATTAGTTTATTCAATT
This sequence comes from Delia radicum, assembly GCA_021234595.1. Lineage (NCBI taxonomy): Eukaryota > Metazoa > Arthropoda > Insecta > Diptera > Anthomyiidae > Delia > Delia radicum. Next base: position 12,086 of record JAEKOY010000407.1, read on the forward strand.
TATTTATTGTTTTATTTATATTTTTTTTTTATATTCACAATTTTTATGTGCACATGCGTAACTTTGTTTGATATGTAGTATACAAAAGAAAAAATTAAATGAACGAAATCAATATCGCTTGCAGTTTGTGTAATAGGGAGTTCAGACTACGAAATTAATCTACTTTATTAACGTTAATCTCCCTTTTTATTTACCCTCGCTTACATATGCATTATTTGATTAACTTGACAGCTAAAAGATTAACTTTTTTAGTTTAAAATACCAAGGTGGTGCCGACAGTGATTCGGCATAGGAGCAAGGAAAATGTCGGCGTTAGCAAAAATGCTTTTCGACAGCGCCAAAATTTTTTTGCGGCAGCCTCTTAACGTTAATTTTAATACAGAATCATTTAGAAATAGTAGTCAGATAAAAAAGTTAGATTAACTGTTAATCAAAAAGATTCAAAAATGGTTTTAGCGCCTTGTTTACAGTAAGTTCAGACTGCGAAGTTAATCTATTTGATTAACGTTAATCCACCGTTTCAATCTTCCTCGTTTACATCCGAATTTACATACTTAGATAAAAACACAGACTTGCACACAATTGTTTAATCGCCTTGTTTACAGTGAGTTCAGACTGCGAAGTTAATCTACTTGATTAACGTTAATCCACCGTTTTAATCTTCCTCGTTTACATACGCATATAAAAAGTTAGATTAACTGTTAATCAAAAAGATTAAAAAATTGTTTAATCGCCTTTGTAGGAGACTAACTGGTCTATATGAATACCGTATTACTGTGCTTGATTAAGCAGTTAATCTCATTTGTAGGAGATTAACTTGTATATGTGAATTCCCTATAACTCTTATAATGGTTGTGTTTATTAGTTCTTTAAATCTCCTTTGAACAGCCAACTTCGTGTTGAAAATTGCAGATGACAAAACAAAACGGAATTGGAGTACGGGCAAGTCTGTACCCCCTTCCATTCTCTTTTCCTCCCTCTTCTATAAACTCAAGACCAGAGCTGTGACTGAATCATTCATTTTTGAATTAATTCGCGAATCATTCATGCACTGAATTAGTAAAATTTTAAATTAATTCTTTTCGCCAAAAAACGAATTGCATTTGGCTGGAATGAATTGCAATTCATTTTAAATCAAATGAATTCGGCAAAATGAATTGCAATTAATTTTCAATTCAAATGAGTTTGGCGAAATGAATTGCAATTCATTTCCAATTCATTTGACTTGAATTGATTTTAAATTAATTCAAATGAATTAGAAAAATGAATTGCAATTCATTTTCAATTTATTTGTATTAAATTGATTTTGAATTAATTCAAATGAATTTTATGAAACTCTTCATCACATATAAGAAAATTTTATAAATATGATTAATAACATGGTGCAATATTTTTTATAGTTCATTTGAATTAATTCAAAATCAATTCAATGAATTGAAAATGAATTACAATTAATTTTTCTAATTCATTTGAATTAATTCAAAATCAATTCAAGTCAAATGAATTGGAAATGAATTGCAATTCATTTCGCCAAACTCATTTGAATTGAAAATTAATTGCAATTCATTTTGCCGAATGCATTTGAATTGGAAATGAATTCCAATTTATTTTTACCAAATTCATTTGAATTAATTCAAATTTCATTCAATTCTTTTTTTATGTGAAAAGAATTATTCAAAATTCAATTCAAATTCGTAATGAATTGAAATAAAAAATGAATGATTCATTCACAGCTCTGCTCAAGACTTGCGCAAGTAAAATTGCCGTGTGTGAACCGGGACTTAGTATGTTTTCTTTTTTCTCTACTTCGTCCATACAAGCGGCGACATCTACATCTAGTCTCTTTACTTGTTCTCCATGCTATTATTGTGTTTATCAGCACAGTTTTGATAGCAACGTAAATTAGTTAAACATTAGTTCAAAAGTAGTTTTTTTGGTAAAAGCGTTTAACTAACATTTTTGCTGAAAACGCGATGTCAGCTAAAAAAAATTACTGAAAGTTAGTTAAATATTTTATATAAACGTTTAACAACATTTTCAACTAACTTTTTTTTTTTTTTTGAGTGTAGTGATCTTCAGCTAACCATTTAAGAAACCCTGCTCAAATAGCAACATACATAAGTTTTAACAAGTTTCGGTTATACTGAAAAAACTACACTGTCAGTTAATTTGTATATGTATACTAACCATCACAAACACACTCTATAAGTAAAGTAATGTCATAGTAAAAGTAATTTCAAAATAACATGCTGGTTTTTATACAGAGTGGCGTGTGCGCATGCGCTTTTACGTGTAATATGTGCACATGAACAAATATCAGCCACATGTAAAGTATGAGATATGATTAATTTTGCTTTTTTTTTTTTTCTTAACCAACTATTTGTGGTATTTGTTGATCTTGTTAATACTATAACGCCTTTTGGCTATAAAAATATGTATACAAAACCTCACACCTCACTCAGATTAAATAAAACTATGAAAAACATGAGAAAAAAAACTGACATTTTGTCCAACAAAAAGTTCTGTAGTAGAGTTGGGGGGACCCCACCACCACTAACAGTTTATTGAAAATGTCATAACGCAGAGAAAGAGAGAATGAAGAGAAAAATATGTTTATGATAAAATGGTAATGTTGATTTGGATTTATAACCACTTGCCTAGATTTATGAGGGTACTTCACATACATAATGAACATATATATGGTATAAACAATTATTTTAAGCCTAGAGTTAATAGTAAACTGATTTTTTTTTTTTTTTTTTGTATACAGTAGTTGTTTATCATTTATTGTTTAGTGTTGTTTGCGTTATTTTGTTGTTTATTTGTTGTCTTATTGCCTGAATTTGTGTTGTGTGGCTATAAGAAAGAGTGGTGGTCTTGTATAACGTGCCCCATTCTATCTAGGTGACAGCTTATCTTGTTTTTTGACAAGAGTTTGGTCTTTATATTTAAATTTTTAATTTGAAAAAAAAAACTCTAGATCTGAACCATAGTTAATAAAAAAAAAACTATATAATGTGTTATGTTTAACAAATTCAATTGAAATTTAATTAATTAGCTGACAGTTGGATTGACACTTGCACAGTATGTATGCTTCGTTTGTTAACGGGTTAATAGTTTTCTTGTGGTTTATATTATTTTATACAGTTTATGAAATGATCGAGAATCTAGTTTTGAGATTTTCTTTTTAGGGAAAAAACTATTAATGCGTCATTGTTTTAAGCGATAATTTTAAGAATTTCTAATTAAAAATTGACGGAAAACCTTCTGCTGCTCTCGAATTGTGTTGTTATAAAATAAATTTCATTTTTATATACAAATTTGATGGATATAATTGCATCTAAATGGAAATAAAGGCTGTGGAAAAAACCGTCATAGATCTTCCCAGTAAAATTTATTAGAAGAGATTACCTCTGAACCTGTTCTAGAACAACTTTTTTTACCACCGGTTACATGGTTCCTGGTAGTCGAAATGTAAGGTGTCACAATCCCAGAACCAGTTCTATAACTGGTTCTAGAACCGGTTCTTAAGCAACCTGTTCTTGTTTGGAGGTAAAGAACCTATTGCACATTGGACAAACTCTATATTCAAAGAACCAGTTGCAGAACAGAAATTAGAATCTGTTATAATAGTTATTTGGATTTTACTTTGTTACTGGGTTGCTTTGAAGAAGTATAGTCGACTTTTATAGGGTGACTTAGTTGATAGTGATAAACTTCACTGTCACTTTCTTCTGGAATATTTGCGAACTACAAGTCAATTTAATTATGGTATGTTGTTCGCCGTCTTAGATTACTAATCGATCCGAGATGAAAACGAGGACTCCAACTTTCGCTTTTAATTTATTGTCTGTATTCTAAGGTTTTTAAATTCAACATAATCATCAAAGTCTTGAGATGTTAACCAAAGTTAATTTTAAGAGATATTATCGGATTTTAGACTTTTTCTTCGAAAAATTCTCATTTTAATTATATATTTATGATAATCGCTTTCTATTCGTTATAAAGAGTTTGATTCTTTAAATTCAGTCAACCCTCAAATTCCCGTTTTCTGGATTTTTTTTAAAACTACTGGTCGGTTTATACTTAAAATAATGAATCACATCAATCATCATATTTGTAAACAAGAGTCCACCTTCCCTAGATCATTATATCCAAAATTTAACTTTAACCTAGATTATTTTTAAATATTAAAATGCAATTTTCAATTGAGATAATGAGTCACCTCTATTAGTTTCAAATACGAATTGAGTTCGTGGGTCAATAAAGATGTAAGCCAGTACAAAGACACAGGGAAACTGATTTATTATGACAACCAATTTGTTTCTAACCGAATGGTTTGGTTGCTGTCACTGAATAATTTCGTTGTAGCAATCAAATGTATACCTAGGTCAATTGAAATTGAATATGCTACAACTGCAATTGCATAAACAAAAATATGGAAAAATATAGAAAGATTACCCAGCGGCTGAGAATCGAAGTCAGTAAAGAATTAGGAACTGGAGTCAGGAAAGTGATTGCCCATAAGACCTTCCGACGACAAATTAACTCCGAGCCATTTGACCCATTGTCATTCCCTTAGTCTCTCCAACATCCACATAGTCGATTGCTTAGATTTCTGCCTAAAAACTCTACAATAATCTGGAAAAAGCAGTTAGACAGGAATGTCCAGTTCCATGTAGTTGGCGAAAAGTTAGTTATTTGCAATAAATCTGTTTTCTGTGTGTACCAATCCATTTGCATCATCTCTTCCAATTCGATGTATTCTCAATTTGGATACTTATAGTATTCCTTCCTTATGATAGTCTAATTCCAAATATGAAGGAACTTGTTTTTCCTCTACAAGAGATCTGCTCTTATTTGTGATTTCAACTTACTTTATAGCGGAATATGTTTTTAAATCGTTAGTTTATATCAAAAGACAATTTTAAGATGTCTTTAAATTATTTCTCTTTAAATTCCACTTTTCCTGTCTTTCGAAGAATTATTGTTCCGTATTTTTGTAGAAAAATGTTTCACTGGATGATTAGACCGATATTGACTTATAGGGCTCTGTTGCTGTGGTGGCGCAGAACTCGAAGTCATTTATCACTTGTCTCGTTAAGAACACGAAAGAACTGGGTATTCTGGTCTCTATGCGGTCTCCAGATTTTTGTAGAGTTTTTAGGTATAAATCTAGCAATTGACGATGTGGATGTTGGAGAGACTAATTGAATGACAATGGGTCAAATGGCTAGGAGTTAATTTGCTGTCGAATGGCTTAATGGACAATTACTATCCTGACTCCAGTTGCCAATACTTTACTGGCTTCGATTCTAAGCCGCTGGATAACCTTTCTATATTTCAAGCAGCCCATTCCCTCGTGGATGAACTTATTAAAATAACTAAAAATCAGCTTACTTAATCTTCACTTTCATTTTGTTAAATCAAATTAAATATGTCTTCTTTTTATACTGGATTATTACTCCCATTCCATTTTACTTTCGCCTATTTAATGAGTTATTTCATATTCTTATTCTGATAATGAGGAATGGCTCTAGGTCGAAATTGTGTCCAGTAGAGACGGATGGCCCGGTTCTTATGTTCAATGATACACTCGCCTTCAAAGAGGCAACACTGTAATTACGGGAGATGATAAAACTTAGCAAAGGTGCTGGGTGCCATTTGATGGAGAGTTGGCGTAATGTTTGTAGCCATGTTGTGTTATTTTACTTCGTGAACTCGTAAGGAACACATTGCGAAATGTATGGTGTATAGGAAACCCAAACTCATTAGTTTTCTAAATTGATGCTGCCGTCGCTCTGAATCGAACCCAAAATCTTCTGTTTAACAGTTCAACGCGCAAACCATTACATCACCAGTCCCTCAGTGCAACTTAAAAGTTTTAAGAGATGCGACCTCTCAGTTCATCCCTTTGAGAACACAATTCCAAGCTAAAGCAGACAATGCTCCGTATATTTGGAATTTCTTGCTAACAGTAGGGATTAATCTGCGGTTTAGGGTAAACTTTATTATTTTGATATATAAAACTTTATTATTTTGATATATAAAATATATCATTTCTGGTGCGAATAAAACGTGATGATAGGAAGATTGTCTGGAGTGAATTCAGAGTATTTGGTCGCAAGGCTGCCTTTAAAGTTTTAAATCATAAGTACACACAGAAAAATGTAGCTATTTGCTACTGAAATTCAGTTACTACAACTCAAATTTGATTATTACGACTGAAATAGGCTGGTACAAACCAATATTCGGTTTTCACAACAAAGTTCGATTAACTCAACTGAATTTTAGTTGCAACACAAAAAATTATCAGGACACTAATGGTTATACTAACTGAATTTATTAGTTGTAACCATTAAAATCCACTTTTTAATTCGGTTGGCACTTTTTTTCTCTGTGTGTAGGTTTTCTGCGTGGAGTCAGTTGGTACTGATCCGTCCGTATCTTTGAAAATAGTTTTCTCCTGAAATCCGATACGATCAGATCAAAGTATTATAGCGATTGCATTAATTCAATTGATATTAACCAGGAAGGTGTCCTTTCGGTACACCAACAGATTTGAATGAAATTTGGATGCGTGGTAGAGAGGAGAAAAACAATTTCAATGCACATTTTTTAAGCGTTTCAATAGGAAATCGAAATGGTAAACAGTGGGATTTATAAATATTAGAAACTTTTGTATTTAAAATTTTTTTGAATAGTTTTGTGCGCTTTAAACCCATTTTGACTAAAATGTGGTTAAAAAAGTGGAAAATACTAAAAACGAGTATTTTCTATAGCCCATATCATCCCCCAAATGTGGGATTAGGTCATTAAAAATTAAATATGTGCGTTTATTTTGTCTCCGCTCTAACATGTTTAAATTTATTGAATTTCCTTCTTACACAGGAGGTATCCCGAAGCCGACACTCAGGTTGGGAAAAAAATAAGTAACACCTTTATATTTTAGCTGCCCACTACCATATTTAGGGGTAAAAACGCAGGGTCAAAAGTGACCCCAATTTTCGTTTTTTGCGATGTATTCATGGTGATTCCAAAAACCTGTGTTCAAAACAAAACCAAACAAATATTTAAAAGGTCTCAAACAAAAAAAGTATTTAACAAATTTCAAAGCCATTTTAGCCCCTTTAAAATTCGATTTGGCAGGTATGTTTCTAAGCGATTATTTTTTTTTTTTATTTTTGTCCCCTCTATTACATATCCAAGTTGTATTGGGTGGTTAGTGGTCGTCGTAGGCATACCTCCCTTTTTACTAAGACCCATCCCAGCAAAAAATAAAATAGATTTGGTAAGCAGTAACTACATTTGTATGCTTCCATAAAAGCGCTTCACCGCCTTGCATACTATAAAGCAATTAGGGAAGGCATTCTGTCGTGCTTCCCAGAATGCCTTCTTTGAAGCAGTGAATAATGATTACAATGAAGCAATTAAGTATGCATACCATGAAGCACTAATGTTGGAAACATACAAAAAGGGCTTCTTAGTGCCTAAGAAGGCATGAATTGAATGCTTCTAAGAGCACATGAAAGAAGCGCTTTAAAAGAGACATCGCGAACAAAAATCATGCCTTCTTTATTTGCTTTGGAAGCGCTTCGTTATCAAATAATGCTTTCCAGAAGCGCTTCTGGGCAAGCACTATTTTTTGCTGGGATATCAGTCTATCAGGACTGATGCAAAGAAAACATACGAAACGAGTCGGATGATAAATGTATGCAGGAGCATGGATGAAATAACGGACATAGAGAATATTCCAACTAAGATACAAACAAGTGATGTAACTCTTTGATAGATAATAAATCCTAATAAATTTTACTTAGTTATGTTCAAAATAAATTTATGATCTGTGAGGACGACTTGTAGTTAAATCGCATGAGTAGAGTGTTTAATAGGCATCCAGAATCTTGTAGAACTACTTGTAGTTAAATCGGATGAGTAGAGTGTTTAATAGGCATCCAGAATCTTGGAGAGTATAGTATTAGTATGAGAATTTAAAATAGAGCCACCAGTACTCGCCTGTTGACAGGGATATATGAGATTGATATATAGTGTCCGACCAAACAGTTCGGCCAGAAAATACATTTGGTCTGTATTCGGTATTTTAAAGCATTATGGACAAATTTGGCGGATGGAAAAATGTTTATTGGGTTGATTAGATGATATTTTGAGTGTCAAATTTGAAGAAAAGTCTAGTTAAGCAATGAATTCACTGTTCGGCCTCAGAAAGTTCGGCCAAATTGGAAATAGTTAGGCGGCCGAACTTTTAACTTTATAGCTAAACTTCGGCTTTTCTCTTAAATTTTATGCACAAAATCGAATTAAATCGGCTCAACAAACATGTTTCCAATACCAAAATTTGTCATCATTGCCTCTAGATATCAAAAAACCGACGGACACTATTAATATTACAATTCCTCTAAAAAGTAAGGTCATCTTCTGGATTGGATGAAATTTTGGTCATGTTATACAGGAGACGAAGTAGGAAAGCTGTGGTTTAGTTTAACTGCTTAATGTTATAAAAAAGATGGATACGAAATCTGTAGTTTGTGCGTATTTAAGTCTAAATCACGTTTTTTAGAAATAATTTTAGGTAAATTTGACCCCAAAAGGAAGGTAATTGAAATCCCCGAAAAACATTTAAAAATTTTGTATTATTTAATCTCTCAGATACGAAATATGAACTCTAAAAAATTGCGTATGATCATTAATATTGTGTTCCCAAACATTCAAATTCAAATTTCATAAAAATCGGTGGATGTCCCGATAGGAATCCTTTTAATATACATGTGTACATGTTTTTTTATTTTAAATTTGTTGCAATCAGAAATGTGATAAAAATGGTTTTAAATTATATGAAATCGAGGATAGATTTGAGTAGAATTCAGAATTTCTGTCGAAGAAAATGTAAAATTTCAAATATTCCACCAATTTGGCTTACAAAAAGTGAAGACTTCTTTAACTTTTCATATTAAATACACCGCACGAAATAGACGTCACATTATTTTATTGAAATAATCTCCAATATTTATGCATATTAATTTGATAATTCCAGTATTTATGTAAATTTAAATTAATTTAAAAACTATAAAACCAAAATCTATTAACAATATGTTCATATGAGACTTTAATATTCACAGGAAGGTTTCACTGATCCGCCCTCTACATCATCGATAAGTCGCTTGTTAAGAGGCAATGATCGCAGCAGTGATGATGGACGAAAAGATTATAGTATACATGGTATATTAGGCGGTAAGTCAACCAACTATCAAACACAGTAACTTAAATAATATGAAAGAAAAAATATGCTTAATTAATTGAAACACCTTCAAAAATAATGAAAATGAAAGAAAAAAAAAAAACAAACACTTGTCCCTTTAAATATACAAAAAAAAGAAACAAAACAAAAAAATAGAAATCACTATTTTTGATCAAATTATAGATCATTTATTTGATAATTTGAAAATCATCATCAAATCATTTGTTGCACAAATCAACAGCAATACCAAACATTATAAAGCGGCGGCAATTTAACTTTGATCGTCTTAAAGAAACTTAAAACACCAACAAAAACAAGCCGCTCCACCAACTGGAGGAAAAAGAAAGAAAAACAGAAATTAAAAATCGAAAACTAAACAAAAGATAGTTTTACATTGAGTATATGTTAGATAGTACCAATGAAGAAAAGACAGTCGGATTTTAGTTTCATTTTTTAAAGATTTTTCCCATTAGGTTCTCATCAAAATTTCAAAACTATAAAAATCTATAACATCTACAGTATCTTTTGGCTAGGACAAGCAAAGTGTTGATGATGACACCTTAGAAAATAATAATGATTATTTTATTTTTCTACCTCTTTTATCTTTAACATTTCTTGTTTTCTACTTCGCATTTTAAAAATAGAAAGAAAAAGGTTTTTTTTTTTTTTTTTTTTTGTTTAAACTAATAAGCCAGATTTTTCTTCTAACCACAGAAAAAAAAAGTTTTAAAAAAGAGGCTAATTCTATAAATATGCAAAGTCATGCGATAAACGATCTATAAAAATGTTTATGAAAAAACAAAAACTGATCAAATAAAACCGATCTTTAGAAACAATGTTGTAAAAGTGTTAATGATCAAAAATGATTGTTATTGTTAAGAAAATTGAGTAGAAAATTGTGTTTAAAAAAAATGTAAATTTTGTTAAAATATTTACAAAAGTTTATTAAAATAATTGTTTTATTAAATAAAATATGGCATTGAAAAAATTGTAGTTTATGTTGATTGTACGAAGAATGTAGGCGTTGTGGTGTAATGGTTAGCGCGTTGAACTGTTACACAGATGGTCCCGGGTTCGATTCCCGGTGACGACAACATCGATTTAGTCTATGTATGAGTTTTCTATTCCTCATATGTATCGCAGCGTCCACTTTCAGTATTCCCATAGCAATTAACACCACCGAAATAAAATAATGAATCAGGGATATGAAAGAAAAGATTCAATTAAAGTTAGCCAGTTCTCCATCAGGTAGCCAGCAACAACTTTTTTTTTTTATGTTGAACCAACACTCAGGGGATGCCCCTACTAATGCATTGCATTGTGTTGATATCAGGAAAATAGGTTATGGGGAGGAGGAAAGACTTATTATTTCGCGTAATTACAGTGTTGCCATACTTGAAGCCCTTCATCTTTCCGCACCTTTCATCTCTCCTCTATGCCCGTTTTAAAGAAAGCAACATCAAAAAAAAAATAAATAAAAATTTCTGTTGATTAAACGATCGGTCTTTTTTAGATCTGCTGGACATTTTTTAACCAATTTTTGCACTTTTCCTCGGAAGAAGCTGTTACCCAAAAGTGCGAACACTAAAAATAATTTTCTTGATTATGATTGGGTTATTGCAGAACAATGTTGCGATAAAAATCAAAATCTTTGAAGGAAGCGCGTTAAAAAAGCGCGATTTGTCAATATTGCAAATATTGTATTTTTTGCATAAATGAAATTAACCGAAATGACCTCAAAGTTGTACATCCACTAAAAAGTCAACGCTGAGTTTAATTTTGCAATTTTTTGTTGGAGGTCCCGCCTCTTTTAGGAGGGATGTTGAAAAGCATGATTGGATGACTCTTGAACTCTAAACTGGTTCTAAATTTAACAAAAAATAATCATATAATAATTTTTAACAATAATTTATTTTAAATTATAAATAAATCGGTAAAATCATCGAAATTTTCAGTTTTAGAGAATAAAATTGTCCCTAAGTTTGGACATAATTAGTTTTTATTCTCTAACTTTTAAATTTTCTACAGTAGAGATATCAATAAAATTAAAGTTTCGTAGGTTTTGTCGAATTTTTAAGTTGAGAAAATATATTGTTTTAATAAGCTGGCATGGAAATTTATCTAAAATTTAGTTAGCTAATTTCCAAACTAAATTTTTACACATTTGTTCAAAAGTGGGAGTTGTAGGCAAAATTTGGTAAAAAAAAAAGCAAAATTGTTCCAACTGTACTTCAAGAGAGAATAATATTAGCAGATTTTTGTATTCGAAATTATTAGAAATTTAAGCGTGATTCAATTTAGGACACTGTACGCTTAATTGAAATTGTTCTTATAGTTTACATTCCAAATTTGGATCACGAAAAATATATATTTATTCTCTTCTATTAACAGGAATTTTCTGCAATCAAAATTAGAGGTCTCCATAAAAATTTTAGTTTTAAAATCCAAACAAAATTTTTTTTTCAACAATTAGATCCAATTAAAATTTCAGTTATTTATCTTTTTTAAGACAGCGAAGTAATATTTTACGTTTAAAATTTTCGATTTAGAAAAAAATGCACTTCTGTTAACAACCCAGTGTTGCATTACCATATAACTGGTTATACAAGTACATATTTGGTAATGGCAAGTACTTACAATTGCCATTACAAATCTCATTACTTTTATATGGGGATGTAGCGCAAAATAGTGACATATCATTACTAAACACCTTACGAAAAATGATAAAATATGTGGTTACCTATATCCCTTTGAGACCCAAGCACACGATTGTGAGATTTGATGTTATCTCCGAAAACTGCGAATATTTAAGAGAGTAATAGATTTAGTGAGATGAAAAAAGTCCTTTTATATTTTAAACTAAATTATATTTCATAATATTTGTATAGTTATAGGAAAATTCTAACACTTTTTCATTGATTTTACGTTAAACTTGAAAAATTAAGACCCTTTAGCATGTAGCTTGGATCTCAAAGGGATGTGCTTACTAGCATTGACAAAAATAATGAGTCTGAAATAAATTTTCCAAAAAAAAACTAAATTTAATAAAATAAAAAATATTTATTGAAAAAAAATTGTTTATTCTAAAAAAAAAAAAAAAAAAAAAAAAAAATATATAAAATTTTTTTTTAATAAAATGTGCCCACACTGTTTTCGAACCTGTGACTCCAGGTTGTGAGCCCAGCGCACTATCATCTGAGCTATCTCGACATGTTGTACTGGATAGATAAAAACAAAAATGACTCGCTTACACAAAATGCCATTACTTTCCAGCCTTAAAAAAATCAAAAATAAGTAGTTATATATCGCTCATTTACTTCAAGAACGTCACAACTCAAAAAACATGATTTTTGAGTTAATGACGCAGAATTTTTCGTTATATCACGTATCATATTGTGTAAAAAAGTCGTATTGATATCTTGTATACTCACCTCTTGAGAGAAATTATGTCGTTATTTTTTTCTTCAAGGTGGGAATAAATTGAAAACTTTAAACTCGTTTTCTACAAAATCAAAATTTTTGAGTTATACCGTTATTAAAGTAAATGAGCGATATGTACTTACTAAAAGTGAAAAAAATAATGAGTCTAAAAATAGACTTTCAAAAATTTTTTAGAGCATTACTTAATATTTTAAATAATGACAAAAATAAGTACTTAT
>JAEKOY010000408.1:0-25000 GCA_021234595.1 Delia radicum
CAATATGATTTGAAACAGTTAAATCAACCCGATTTTGTGGGTGCTATAGAACGTAATGGTTTTATTATGTTCTTTTTCCGTGAAATAGCTATGGAATTTATGAATTTTGGCAAGACGGTGTATTCTCGTGTGGGTAGAGTATGTAAAAATGATAGAGGTGGTCCTTATACATTAAGCAAAAGTTGGACTTCATTTTTGAAGGCCAGATTAAATTGTTCAGTGCCTGGAGAATATCCATTTTATTTTGATGAAATACAGGCAATATCTCCCGTTATTGAAAGTGGTACTAATCCCTTGGTATATGCCGTCTTTACCACATCCGTAAATGCTATACCTGGCTCGGCTGTTTGTGCTTTTAATGTTGATGATATTCTGGATGCTTTCCAAGGACGTTTTAAATCCCAAAAAGATAGTCAATCACAATGGTTGCCCATACAAGAAGAACAAGTACCCGAACCTAGACCCGGCCAGTGTGTTGAAGATTCTCGTACCCTTTCATCAATTGCAGTAAACTTTGTTAAAAATCATCCTTTAATGGAAATGCCAGTGCCCTCAGTTTACGCCCGCCCTTTAATGACTAAAGTCAATTTACATCATAGATTAACTACCATAGCCATAGATCCTCAGGTACATGCTTTGAATGGCAAGTTTTATGATGTCATCTATACGGGTACGGATGATGGTAGAATTACAAAATTTATTAATATACCCACTGCCTCCAATGGAGGTACTTCATCCAGTATTGATAATCTAAAAACTATTTTAATTTCGGAATTACAAGTATTACCCGTAGGTACTCCTGTCAAAGAATTGGTAGTATCATCTAAAACCAATACTCTATTAGTTGTAAGTGATGGCAGTTTGATAACGGTGCCTTTACATCATTGTGCTCATATTGTTGATTGTGCCAGTTGTTTGGGTCTACAAGATCCTAATTGTGCTTGGGATCAACAGACCCACGAATGTAAAAGTTTATCAATTTCAAATCATAAATTTGGTACAAAAACATTCTTACAGTCGTTGAATACCACCAAAAAAGCGGCCAAGAATTTATGTCCAAAGACCTTACGAGGCACAGTTATTGGTGATGGTCCTGTTATAAATTTGGGAGCTGTTACTGATAATAATTTAGATTCTCAAGTTAAAACACAAGTTCATATTGAGGAAGAACTGACGAAGAAACATTTGTATGCTAATGTTGGTGCGATTGGTGGCATTTCAAATCCTGCTGTACCCGATATAAATTCACCAGAATTGGATATACCCAGTGCTATGGGTGGTGATTTTGTATTGAATACATATAATGATGAAAATAAAATAACGCTACATTCAGTAGATCCTTTGGATTTAATGAATTCTGTTAATGGTAAGTAAGACTACCCTTTTTAGTTTTTTTATATATATAAATTTGAAAACAAGTTTTATATAACAAATAATATATAGAGTTTTTGTTTTCAAATTTATTAATTGACCACTTTCAGGAATGTGTTGATAGATCTATTTCAGGCATTTTCTAGGTTCATATAACCTAGTTATCCCACTAGTTGAGAACTTATATATCAGCTATAAAGAAATATAGAGTATGGCCTCTTACTTAAATTTGAAAAATTTAAAACTAATTACTACGAAATAATAATTTTCATATCAAGCTAATAATTTGAGAAGAGATTTATGATAACAACTCGAGTCTTAATTTGTAAGGTTCATAGCAGTTTGTGCCATAAAAATTACTTTGTTTAAACAATATGACAGTTACACAGGCCATTTAATATAATTTCTAGTTTTAAACTAAACTTTTTACAACAGTTTGATTGTCAACAAATTTTTTTAAATGCCGGTGAAAAAAAATTATTTTTAGTTTGGTGCCATACTAAATTGTATAAAGTTTAATCCGAAAAATGGATAAATCAAAATGTATCTAATCGAATTTAATTGTATAAAAATATGGTAAACCTTTATCGGAGTTTTGGTCTTATATACTCGTAATTGCATTTAATTTTGAATTGTCAGATTTGAGATCATAATTAAAATGTAACTATTACAAATAGAAAACACTAATTGTTTTGAAATGTAATAGAAGATGAAAAAGTCTTGTGGGAATCAGCGCTAGTGGGAGTGCCACACTTTCGACCTATCCGATAAGGTCATCTTCAGACTCATTCTAATCTATCAACCACAATAAACTCAAGGTTTGATCAGGTATATATATCAACCAAGAACAGAAAATCGGTGATGTTAATTGATAACCCGAACAACATGAGTTATTTTCGTCTTTTCTTACAAGTTTAGCCAACAGGTTTAAATCTTACACAAATATGTTTTATTTGGCAGTGTTTCCAGTCCAACTACTAATGTCACCATTACGAATGGGAACGAATTGGGAGTTCGACACGTATACTAATATTTAAACACAACATATACTAGTTGATTGTTTTCCTATTAGATTTTACATTGCAATTTACCTGTATATTTGGTTTGAAAATTTTGTATGCATTGTTGATCTTTAAAAAGTTATTTTTAAATTATGAGTTCACGTTTTTATTTATACGTTTTTATATAAAATAAATATGATAAAAAAATTATATTAATAATATAAAAATTAGAGATGGGCACGTGAGTGAATTTTGACTCACACTCACTCCCATTCACGAGAGAGAAATTCCACTCACGAGCATTTTTTGTTACTCACGCTCGCGTGAGTAAATTCAGATTTTACCCACACTCACGCGTGATAAACAAAACAATACGGGAAATAAAACAATACGGTAAAGCGTTGATCTTTTTCCTTCAAAAATTATAATTCGGATAAATCGTCTACCCCTTCTACATTGGTCCTCTGAAGATTTTCGGTGACGCGTTATGAAACATGTAAGGACCTGTCAGTAGATAAAGTCTGCATTAAATTAGCGGATGAAGAAATTTTTTAATTAATAAAAAAAACATTACACGGTTTGTTGTTTAACAAAAAACAAATGATCTTGAACTTGAATAATCTTGCTCACATCATACATTATAAATTAGTTTATAAACACAAAATCCACTTATTATAGTCCTTTAATTCAGAAAAACATATTTTCCTTTTTTAAAAAACTCGAATATTTTTTATAGGATTATTTTTTATTAGTTTATAATAAAACCATTTGCCTAAATGTTTCTGTAATACGACTTGACATGTAAATTTTACATTAATACAATATAAAAAAAAATCACAAATAGTGAAACGCGAACTTCGCATTACAACGACCCCTGCTGGTTTTAATTATCAAAATAATATTTTTAGACTTAAGTAAATTCAGCAATAAAAATTAGTTAAAAATTTACTAAAATATCAATTTGAACTAAAAATTAGTAAAAACAACTTGCAAAGTTGGATTACTAACGGATTTACTAATTTGTCTACCAAACCACTTTAGAACAGTAAAATATGTCAAAATTATATTTTTATAGCAATATAATAAACAGGATCCCTTTGCCAGAGTATAGAATAATCTAAAATAAATTTTTCATGGAATGGTATCACAACTTAAGTGTGAAAAATATATTTTTGTGATAGGTGTATGTAAAAAAACTGATCGTCAATCTTAACCTAAATAATTTGTAGAAACAAGTTTAACAGTTTTGAAAACTACACTGATCTTTCCTAAATATTTTTCATTAATACTCATAATACACATTTGTTTCGTTTTTCAACAGATCCTCTTCATGCTACAGCAATTGGTGAAGAACAAAAATTACAATTGGCTGGTAAAAGTTTTTATTGGGGTTTTGGTGCTTTAGCCTTGGCCTTAGTATTCATTATTGGCATGGTGGTAGGATTACACGTGTCCAAACGTAACTGCAAGCCACCATCATTGCACAGTAGTCATCGCAATCAGTTTAATTCAAATCCGTAAGTATTTAAACAAAACCTTTTAACTTTTTACAAATTTAAAGAAATTTTAAAGATTTTTTGGAAAATGGTTATCTTCAAAATGTCTTAATTTATTTGTATAACTTTTTCTGTTTTTCTTTTAGAACATTTGGTTTAAAACATGGTAAAGATATAAATCTTTTAATGAATACCAATCATTATTGTCATCCTAGTAAACCTAGTTTGGATTTGGAAAAAGATCGTAGTCATGAATGTAAAAATTCCACTGAGAATCTCGAAAAAGAATTACCCTGTAAAACTTCCACTTTGACTAAAGTTAAACGCACATATATATGATTACATACCCGAATGCTGGCATCTATTAATTACTCTGGATATTAAACAAGAGAAAAAAGGGTAACAAATCACACACACATTTTTTAGTAAAATTTATATAAAACATTTTTTTGTTTTGTTTAGTTTAAACTTTTTATATAACAGCGAATTTCTCTTTTTCAAAACGTTAATGAAATTTTATAAAAAAAAATGGATATTTATTCGACTAAAGTTTTTTTTTATGGACCCAAAACTATTGTATAGTTTATTAGACACTTTAAACTACTTATGCAAGATGAATATTAACAAAAAAGGAAAGGACAAAGTTTTTTACACATTAAACTTTACTTGAATTAATATCCTATTTATTTTTAAAAAGAAATTTTTTGAATTTCCTTTACTGATTGTTGTTTCTTAATATATTTTAAGGAGTTTTATGTGAAAGAAAGAGAAATTTCGTATTTTTTAGGCTCTATAACAAGAATAACAAAAAACGTTTGAAACGTTTTATAAATTCAATATCTTAAGAAGTTTTTTGTTTAAAGATTTTAGTTTTATAAAAAGGGAGTCTATAGTTTTTTATATATACAGTGAATTATTTTTATATATAGAAGTATAAATTATGATAGTGTTATTTTTATATATCTAATAAGATTAAGTACAAATTAAGTATGTTTTTAATTTTAATTTTTATTTATAAGTCAAAAAAAAAACAAAATCTCGAAAATAATTTAAATTAATTATACATTTGGGTGTCCATTAAAAAAACATTTGTCAATACAACCCCAGTTTTATTGCAAATGGTTCCAAATGGAAGAAACTATTAAATTTTTTTTTCCTTTCCAGGACATTTTAGTATTTTGTCAAAATTTAAATGTTTGCATAATTTTCGGGAAAATATCACTTAAATTTGATTAGACTATAATTATCTTTACTTTTATTTAAAAAATATTTAAGCCTTAGTGGCCTGGAGACAAAAAAATAGCCATAAAAAGTAATGTATTTATATTATGACTACAAGAGTGTAAAGCTTTTAAATAGCTAAAAAAAAATCTCTTGATACAAATAATTATTTTATGCAATTTGATCCATATAGGGTTAATGTTTTCACTTTTGACCAAAAAAAAGATCCTCTAGGAAATTTACAGAATGACTTCTTTTAGATTTTGATAAAATTTGGGTATGTGATAAAGGGTACTGAACTAACGAACAAGTGAAATTCTTTATAGTACCAATCTTACTTTTAATAGTTAAAATAGTGGGGTCAGAAATAATAAAAATCTGAAAGAAATTATTCTGTCAATTTCCTAGAGGGCTCTGTTTTGGTACAAAGTGGAAAATTAACCTTGTATGGATCAAACTTCTTTAAATGTTATTGTTAACAAGTAGACATTTTTTTTGTCAGTCTTTGCAATCTTGCGGCCACAATTTTTTTTTTATCCCCAGGCCACTAAGGGGTAAAGATATGGAAACTTTGATGAAAACATTAAAAATTAGTTACATATTTGACAAAATAATCAATTTTCATAAAATGTAATGGAAAGAACACGATCCACATGCAAACGTGAATTATACTTTTTTAAATTTATTTTTTTATATTTAATTACAACTTTTGTTTAAAAAAAAATAGCAATCGACATCTCCAAATTAGGAATTTCGAAATGTCTTTGAACTTAATTTTAAAAAACACGTTTTTGCAAATTGGTGGGTCATTTTTGATTCCAGGCTAATTATAGAGCTGTCATTAATTCCGGTTTTTAGTTAGATCGAATAAACGATGGAATATTTTTTCATCGAACGATCAAGCGATTAATTTTTCAAAAATACAAATTTTTAAACCTAATTTGGCGTTTTCGTGAAAATTTTATTATTTTTTATATATTTTTTTTTTAATATAGTATTAAAACTTCTTAACACAAAATAGTAGCGAATTTTGTGAGTCAAAATATAAAGAATCACTGTTGTCAAAACTTAGCTAGTTATCGTATTTTTTAAGGTTATTTTTAAATCGGTTTTAAAAAATTTGAAATATTTAGCGATTTAATTATTACAAAATTGCTTTACTTTTTTTATAACTCACCATTTTCTAGCGATTTTTTAGTTTGATATAGTGATATTTCCTAAAATTAGTTAATTTTCCAAAAAGTTTTAATAAAAATGGTATTTTTTTTAATTATTCGTTTTATTCGAGTAATCGTCAAAATGTGTATGAATTATTCGTTATTCTAAAAGCATGATATTTAAATCGTTTGTTCGATTAATCGAATAATTTTTATTCGAGTGACAACCATAGTTAATGATATCCGAATAATTCAGAATTCCATATCTGAATAATTTTAAGTATATTAAATAAATGAAATGAAAATTTAAATTTTTCAAAATTTCTAGTTTTGCGAATTTTTAATAAAAATGCACTATTTTTCACAAATGTTTAATTTTTGACACAAATTCGTCACTGGTTAACGTTTTCCAAAAATTAAAAAAATTTATTTCCTCCATTTAGAAAATTTTGCAATAAAACATATGGGGTGTAATGAACTAAAATCAACAAATCGTTATTTTAAGGGACATCCTGTTATACATACATATCGTTTTTAACATCTATGACATCTTGATGGTTTTTAATTTTTATACACAAGATTTAAAATTTGTATATTTATTCGACCATTATTTATATATACACATTTTTTTTTATAATTGAACATAATTTATTAAGAAATTTAACGAATTAAACGAAAATGTTGTAGAAACAAAAATGAATACAACTAACATTTACAAATACAAGTATTTTTTAAAATAACCAAATTAGACTGATCACTTTTTTTAATGCTTTTATAGCAATTATTACAACACGTACAGATTGATATTTTTATATAGCTATTTTTTTTAGGAAGTAACAAATTTTCTGTTATGTTTTCTTACAAAGACAAAGAAACTAAAAATTATTTTTTATAGTTTTATATGATAACATAATGGATGTATGTATGTATGTATGTCTTGTCAACCTAGATAACCTTCCTTAAATTTTCCATCCTTATTTCAAAATTTAAGGGCACATTTACATTGCGCCCGAAATTTAGTTAAACCATAGGTTTTGTTCATAATGATACAGGACCTAGATGTCAAAATCATCTAGTGTTAACTAGATTTTGAGCTTAATGTAAACGCACCCCAAGAGTTCAAACAAAATGGCATCATGTAGGTTTTCTTATGAAATTGTTAATATTTGTATTGAAAATGTATCAAGTTTGTTAAATTTTGTTTTAGCTCTTTTTTATATGCGTGTAAATCAATTAACTAACTCATGTCTTAACAAAATGTTTAAAGAATTTGCAGAAAGTTTTTTTTTTTTTTTAATTAAGAAAATATCAAAACAAAGCGTTATAAAAAATTGTGCCTTGATGAACAAGTTTGGTAAATAAATGGGTTTAATAACAGTTTGGGTATCAAAATCAGCTTTAATATCTTTGAAAATCAATATCTATCTGTTTAAACCTTAATAAAGAATTTCAAAAGATTTTCGAACAGTTATACAATTTGATCATTTATCGAAAATTCATAGTTTTTACAAACTACTCATATTTACTTGTCAAATTCCATATAAATTTGAAATTAAAAACTAGAAGTTTTCATAAACTTCTAGTTTTTGGTTGTAGTATAAATGTGGTATTAGAATAGTAGGACATTTTATTTTTAATAAAAAATATATTTTTATGTTTTTAATAAACAGTTTATATATTTAACATTTACAAAATGCGGTATATTAACTGCAATTATATTAACTCATTTTTTTACAACATTTTAAATTTCGAACAGATTTGCCCCGAAGAACAGTTAATGATTCAAAAATATATTTTTATAACAGTTTAAATTAAAAAATACAATTGCTTACGACAGTATAATAGTTTACGATTTTATAATTTTCATAAATAGATCATTTATAGCATCGATAACTTTCGAACGGATTTGTTCCGAAGAACAGTAAATGCAACGAAAATCAATTTTTATAACAGTTTGAGTTAAAATTACAATTATTTACAAACTATTGTAGCAAGTATTGATGACTTTCGAGCAGATTTGTGCCAAAAAACAGTTACTGTTTCAAACATTTCTCTTTTCGACAGTTTAAGTTAAAAATAAAATATCTTACTACAGTATAACAGTTTAAGTATTAATAATTTTCTTAAGTTGATAGTTTTATACCAGTTAAAATATTATATTCCAAAGAAAATTGTTTGTAGAAGTAAAACAGTTTAAAAATTTTTAATTTTTCGTAATTTTATAATAGTTTGAATATGAAACATGAATATACGATCAATTTTTAATGCATTAGATTTATGACGAATTCACAATTGGCAATTTAAGTTAAAAACACAATTTTTTACAACAGTATAATATTTTAAGTATTGATAATTGCTCTTAAATTGATCATTTTATAAAAGTTACAATTTTAGACCTAATCTTATACTATGTTCGCACGACAGCGTTTTTTTTCGTAATTCACTCTCTCATTCGTAATCCACAGCCTAATTATGATCCAAATTACATAATTCGTCATACAAAATTTTGAGAGCGGATTATCTCATTTGTACGTAATTCAATTTTTATTACCCTGTGGATTACTTTAAAATCAATGTGATCTCTAATTTTTATCGGTTTTTTCCCATCACCAGCTGTCAAAGCACTTAAAAAAACAAACAAAATATAACATAAACAAAAAAGTAAACAAAAGCAAAGAAATTAATTTTATATTATAAAACTTAATGAAATCCAAAAAAGGAATGGAAGCAAAAACAGAAATTATAAAAAAATATTGGTAAGAAGAAGGCTATTCGCAAAATTGGCGGAGGACACCAATATGGTTATGGGCAACCTGTTGAATGTACAGGAAATGTATTTGCAGCTTTTGAAAGAGCTGCAAGTTCTTCATATTATAAAAATATTAATAAGCCCTTAAAAATTGATTTGGCAAAAAGTAAGTTCTTTATTAATGTCTTAAAAAATTAATTAAATAAATTTATTTTTTTTTAAATCTCAACAATTAAAGAATTTATTACTTACGACATATGTTGTCGACCACTAGACTTTCAGATTGGTAGCTTTTAAATGGAGCCAATAACACTTGTACATCATTAAAAAGGTCCCAATCTGAAGGTGAACCGCCTGTTGTACCAATTTTCTGCTTTTCTCTTCTGTACATAAAAACTTTTTTATTATTATGTTCAATATACATATTTTTATAAAACCTTACCGATGCCGCGCGGTTACATTGTGCATCTTTGTTTTCAGCTCGAGTACTGTGTACTTATACCCTTGGGCTTCAAGCTCATAAACCATTTCCTGCAGTATATGGCTATTTTTCCGGCAACCACGTAGCTCACTCATTTTTTCTCGCCATATCTCCAACAATGCCCGCTCGCTACATTGAGTCCATTTGCTAACAGCTTTTCTATTTACTGGGAAAATAAATATTTTATATCTATGTATTTCTTTGAAATAATATTTTTTACTTACTTTTTCTTTCCATTTCAACCGCAAACAAACAATTAAATTTAGCAATAAACAAAATTAATAAAAAAAAACAAGAAGAAGAAGAACTGTCAAAACCGATTAAGAAAATGCCGTGCGAACATGGTAATTCAAATAAGTAATTAAAACAGAGAGCGAAGTAATCCAAAGCACCGTGCGAACATGGCATTAAATGTTTTTTTTTTATAACAGTTTGAGTTCCAAACAAAATATTTTATAATAGTAAAACAGTTTATAAATTTTACGCCTTTGAACAGTTATTGTATAACAGTTTGGAAATAAGCCTTGGATCTAACACTGCAGCCACACGATCCAGATTTTCTTAATAGTCTTTTACATATAAAGTTGACAGCTGTGACATAGGCTGCACGCAAGTTGAAAGCAATTTAAGAACTACAGCAAAGAAAAACAAAAACAACTTCAAAAGAATTGTAATCAGCCGTTTTCTTGAACGTAAATTGATACACTCCACTTGAAAGAGAAATCTGAAGCAAGTTCGTTTCAATTTTAGAAAGTGTGTGTGTATTCGTAAAAAAGTGTGAGTGTATTAAAACTTGATAGGCAAAACTTGATCGTGTGTAGCGGTGTTGCTATGTTTTGTTCATTGCTTTTAAAAAAAATTGTTAACTTCACATACAATTCAAACAGCTGTTTCTATGAAGAATATTACTAGAACAATGATTTAAATGTATGTAAATAGAATGAAGGAAATGGCAATAATTTGAAAAAAAATTAACGAAGCTTGGGTGCTGTGTATTTTTTTGTTTTTTTTTGATGATACATTAATTTAAATAGTTAGAGTGGGAGGGATGTTGGCAAAATTTGAGTGGGCGTTGATAAGAAAAGGATAGAAGGGAAATGGCGGTTCTGTGGACATTTTTTTTTAAACTACGGCTGTCCGTTTTGTTAGAAAATATAGTTTTTTTTTTGTTTAGTCTTGTCTGGGTTTACTGTTCAGGTTAGGGACATAAAGTAATAGGGATTTTTAATTGATATTTTGTGGTTAATATTGTTTTTGTGGTTGATTTTGAGTTTGTGTATTTTGAGTTTAGTTTTATGTAGTTTTTTGTTATAAATTTTATTGTTCGGCCCTCGACCGGAAGTAGCGGGTCTTACCCCCCCTGTAGTCCGTGAGCTAGTCGGACAAGGATGGCTTCTTCCGGTACGTTATGTCCAGGGTTTGGTGACACGTGTAACCCTCAAGTAAGAAGAATTTTTAATTAAATATTATCGTTTCATAACAGTTTCAGTTTTAAATAAAATAAAATCTTTTTTTAATTTTTTAAGTTAACAGTAAAATTGTTTTGTAATTTTATAACAGTTAAAACATTAAACTTAAATCTTAAAACGATTTTTTTCTCAACAAGATTTTAATAACAGTTTGAGTTCCAAATTAAATTATTAATAACAGTAAAACAGTTTAAAAATTGTCCCTTAAATAGTTATTTTAAACTCTATATTTTCGTTTTATAACAGTTTCAGTTAAATCAGTTTGATTTTTTGTGGAAAAAGCTTGTGATTTAAATATTTATTATATAACAGCTTCATCCAGTTATTGTGGTGGATTTTAAATAAAATGATTTTTGATATTTTTTTTCTAACAAAGTTAAATTTGATATTTTTTAATTTTAAAATAAACAATTACTGCAAATTCTTTTAAAACTTCTTTATAACGCTAATGCTTGACTAACAAATAAATTATAAACTAATTATGAAAACCAGTTTAAACTTAAAGCTCAGTATATTTAAAGGTAATTGATTTTTAATAAAATACTACAAATATTTTATTTAACAAAATATGCAGGGTAAAAAAAATAGCACAAAATAAATAATGGCACTGAGGAAATTGGCTAAAAATAATTAAAAATATACAAGAGTTAAAAAAAAAATAAATAAAATTACTAGGAGTCTGTAAAAAAAATATGTTTCTTAAACTTGGGTGTATTGAGCAAGTTTTTAGATAAAAAAAGTGAAAACTTTGTTAGTTTTCCCAAATTGTAAAAAATCACAATTTTTTTTTTAATAATTCAAACTATAACTAGAAAAATATATTTTTTTCTCCCCAAATAAAGGTAAAAAAATGTTTGTCAAACTTAACCAAGTTTTTAGCTAAAGTAAAGCGAAAACTTTGTAAATATCACCTAGTTTAGAGAATTTTTTTTTGATAAATAAAATAAATACTAAATAATTCTATAAAAATTTAAAAAGCTTAAGGTTAGTTGGACTCTAAATTTATTTAATTTTGAAATTTCTAGCCATGCCACAGTCAAGTCAAAATAATACAATATACAATTTTATACAAAACTTTTAAAAAACATCATCTTTGAGGCCTTTTTTTATATGAAAATTAAAAATAAAAATCTAAAAAAAAACATTTGGCATACAAATTTATATTATATTAAAGACTGTTTTAAATAACTAAAAGCAATTTTTAATTAATAAAAAAAAATACAAATTTGATTTGAAAAGTATATGTGAAAAACCTTAAAACCCTGTTAAGGTTCAAAAAAATATATAAAAGTATAATTTAAAATATATATATATTGCCTTATAATAACAAAAAAAAATTCAAAATTAATAAAAAAACGTAATTAAAATAATATTTTTATACGAAAAAAATAATAAAAAAAAATATTTTGTATTGAAAAATAAAACGATTTTATGTAAAAAGCTCAAATTTTTGTATGATTAAAAAAGTAATTAACAAAAACAAAGCATGTCCGTCCCAATAATTATTAACAAAAAAAGGAAAATAATTAATTAAATAAAAAAGAATAGTTTTAATTTTATATTTAATTAGTTTAGTTTAATATTAATTTAATATATATTTTTCTATAAATACTTGTATAGTTTTTTTTTTAGAATATAATTTGTAAATAATTGTAAGCAAACACGATTTTGTATTAGTTTAAATTTATTTGTCAAAATATGTCTTTACTTTATTTTTATTTATTTTTTTTTTTTTTTTGTTTTGTTTATTATGTATAACCTGTATTTTCTTAAATCTAAATTTGTTTTCTCTATATTTTAATAATTTTCAAAAACATAAAGTAAAACCTTGTTGTGATAGCTTGTATTTGTAAACTTTTTTTTTTTTAATTTTTAACCTACACACGGATGTTTTTTTTATTTTCTGAAGCAGTTGTTTTGGGATTGTAGGTTTATGGTAAACGCTAAGTTTTATGGTCTTCCTTAAAAAAAAAGCTTAGCTAATTAAAAGAAAAATGAGATTTTATTTTCAATTGTACAACTGCTTGTCAAGGCTAATTTTTATTATTATTATTATAATTTTTTGTTTTTAATGTGTTTTATTTTAAATATAAAATAAAAAGTCGTATTTTTTAAATAAATAAAAAAATAAAATGTGGTTTTAAAATAAATTGAAACAAATAAGGAGGAAGTTCACCATGGTCGAGCTTAGGGGTTTTCACCTCTGGGCTATGATTAAACCTTGATTGGCAAAGTAAAGTTTCTCTTTCGCTAAAATTAATCACAAACTATTTAAACACTAATTTTTTGTTACAATTTTAACAATCTAACCCGGAGTAAATTTACACAATTTGAGTTGGCTGGTTTGAGGGTTAAAATTAATTAAACGTTTAAATCCTAGAAAGAATCATTTGCTTGTTAATTGAATTGGCAGCTGGTATAGGAATTTTGTACATTCTAATAATAAATATTGTATGCAACGAGTTAAATTTAGAAAATTGTTCTTTAGTTCATAACAATAAAACTATATGTCAAATCTGACAACCACAATTTATTTAAAGGTCGTTATTTTGAAGAAATTTGTAATTAGAATTGAATTTATCTGCAAAAATTGTTAATATTTAGCTACCTTTCTACCAAAATTTTTTTAACCCATGAAGGTCATTCTTCGTCGAATCGGCTACGAATTACCTATGATATTATGCAACAAAAATAAGTATGGCTTTTCAGGGTTAAGGAGTTATTTCCCCTATAAAATAGTTAAGAGTCTGTAATAAACAACTAAGATTTTTTCGCTTAATTTAATAAATTTGTTTTTACAAATTAATGATTAAATTCTTTAATATTCTGTGCATAATACGACAAAATGTTAAACTTATATAAAAAATCCCACATTGCTAGTATTTTATTTAATTAGCATTTCACACTAGTATTTCCAATTCGATAAATCGATTAACCGATTCCTCGATTAATCGCCTCTATTTCGATTAATATCAAAACAAATAATTTAAAACTCGTATAATTATTTCACCCGAATAATCGGTTAAAATAGTTCAATTAGCCGCTGAAATTTTTCATATAGATGTTTTAGTTTATTTTTTAACAAAACTTGCTAAAAATTCTTATCTTTGGCTGAAAAAAGCGTAGAAAAAAAATTTTTTAAAATAACGTAAAATTTTTTAAAATTGATTGAAAGTGATTTTGAAATCAGGCAAACAAAACAATATGGGTAAAGCGTTGATATTTTTCCTTCAAAATTTGAGTAAACCATCTACCCCTTCTACATTGTTCCTCTGAAGATTTTCGGTGAGGCGAAATGAAACATGTAAGGACCTGTAAGTAGATAGTCTGCTTTAAATTATCGGATGAAGAAATTTTTTAATAAATAAACATTGCCCTGTTTTTAGTTTAACAAAAAACAAATGATCTTGAACTTGAATAATCTTGCTCACATCATAATTTATAATAAAAGATCGAAAAATAAACTTTTGATTTTAATTATTTAAAATTAAAATGTTTTAATGTTGATGTTTTTATTGACAAAGTACCAAAGAAATACATTTATTTTGCATTAAACGATTAATCGATTAACTGCCAATTGTGTCGATTAACCGACCAGAATAACCGGTTAATCAATTTAAGTGATTTTTTGAATAATGCCTTAACCTGTTAACCGCCTAGGTCGAGTAATTGGAGTTACACTATCTCACACCATAAAAACACTATTCAAATCGGCACTATTGGGGACTTAAGGGTTAAAGAAGCAATACAGACGTATTCCCAAATGCTTATGTCAATATTTACAACACTGTATTTAGTCTGGTTTCAAACCTATAACATGTATACAACTCTGTTAGTATAAACCCGTGTATGTTGAACAGCTGTTTTATGTTACCATTTTTTAGTGTGCATAAATTTTTTAAAAAGCAACAAGCATTTTTGCGTTTGGTGTAAAATTTAAATTGTTTTCTTTTTGTATCCAAAGGCAGCTAAATTCCAAATTAACTATGAAATTATCAACAGATAGTAAGTAAATTAAAAATTTGTTCAATGAACAACGTAATAATTGTTTTTTTAATTGAAGCTATTCAAGCTAAGCTTTTAATAAAATGTGAAGATGCTGAAGGCAACGAACCTCATCCCCATTGCGCACATGGACCCACCTTGTTGTTTTATTATGAAGACAAAGGTCCCAAAGAGGGTTATTATGCTTGTTCAGCTTACCGGGACAAAACACTATGCTCTTATCATTTACCGGCCAAAAATTTAACAACAAAAGACTTGAATCGGGTTTATGATGTGTCCACATTGCAATTAAGAAATCTTCGGGAAAAGGTAAACTTCAAAATTATTTTATTTTTACAAAGGTTAACAATAAGGCTAAATTCTAATTTATGTTCCTTCCTAAGATTTGTTTTAAGTTTTTACGGTTTAAACTATTAACGCTGCACACAAAAATACGAATTTTGTCGGCAATTCCCGGTTTCCAATTTATACACCGCCAGTTTAATTTTGGAATTCTTTGTATATTCGCCATTTATTACACTGGTTAACAAATTGAAAAAAATGTATGCGAAAAGTGTGCCACTATTTTTTTTATTGCCCCTGATTCACACGCTATCCACTCATGTATACTATTTCCCAGAATTGATGATACGAAATGTCATTTTCAGAATTTACAATAATTTGACAATTTCTATCACCAATATTGGGAAATAGTAGATATGGATGGACAGAGATGGATATTGTGTGAATTGTCCCTTATGTATTTAGGCCTCCAAAAACCACATAAATTTGTATGTAGAAGTTTTTGAAATATTTTAAAATTTTTATTTTTTAATATAAATTTGTGAGTATTTTAACTATGTTTCGATTTTGTAATAACACTTTCACTACCGCATTTTTTTTTTTGGATATATTGATTCTTGTTAGGCGTCATTAAATTAGAACGAAAAACGTTTACATGCATGTCCTCTCCTCCTACCCACCAAAAAATGGGTCCGAAAATCGAATTTTTTTAAGTTTCTCATTTCATTTTTACCACTAAAACATTCGAATAAAAAATGCTTAATATGATGTTGTCCTGGTCAATAGATGAAGCTACATGCCAAATTTCTAGCTTTCTTATTTTACGAGATACACCAAACTCCCATTTTTCGGAGATAAATGTTCAACAGACCTTTCACTACAGACTTTTTGTTCATGGATATATTTCTAGTTTGACATCAGATTCGTGTTGGGGGTCCTTAAAACAGAAAAAAAAGTTTACGTATATTCCCCCTCACTAAAACATTAGAATAACCAAAAAGCTTTATTTCGTTTTGATCTGGTCATTAGATGAAGCTACGTGCTAAATTCTAGCTCTGTTTAAAAGATACAGCAAACGCCCCTTTTCGGAGATTAAAAAAATTTGACTGTTAACAGATATCGAGACTACACTGAGCTGAAAAACAGTTAAGGCATATAATGATTTTTTCAAATAACAAACATCCTAATGAACACATTTAAACAAAAATATAGTTTTATTGCAATATCATATATTTTATATATTTAAAAATTTGTACATTGTAGTGTACAGGGGTAGAGAAAGGGTTAACATATTTTGTTCAGTAAAACAAATACCATTTAATTTGCATGATATCTCTTGAATAATGTTTTTAAATAGGTTCAGTAGTTTTGGACCTAGTGGTTAAAATTACATGAAATTACATGGTTAAAATTACATCCCGGGATTTCCCTGTGAGTATCCCGGGATACTCACAGGGAAATCCCGGGATACTCACAATCTAGTAATTTTCAAATTTTTCTATAAAAATAATAGAAAAAAATCTAGAGCTAAGTGTTATGAATTTAAGTGTAGCTTGGGTTGGTTGGACCGAAACGGAATTTAATCAAATAAACCACATTTTGAAAGTAGCGTTCTAGTTACATTGTTTTCTACCTGGTAAAATATAATTTTTTCTATTTGGAAGACTTTGTAAATTTAGAAAATTTTATATTAAAAAATGTCTGAATTTTTTAGTTTTTTTATGTAGCAAAAATGCTAAGAGTTTTAATATTTTTTCAAGAAAACATGTGCTGTAATCTGAAATTTATAAACATGAAAAATATCTTAAAATTTGGGACAGAACAAAATTTGAATTGTTTTTATTGAAATTGTTTTAAAATGTATTTTTCTATAAAAATGGAAATGTTATATGTTATATAATGTTTTTTTTTTTTTTTAAATCCTGGCATTTTATCTACAATTTTTCAAAATCGAAGTATAATTTAATAGATATAAAAAAAAAAAACTTGATTTGAATTATTTTTTCTAGTTCCTAGATAACAGCTATGAACACCAAAAACATTATTGTTTGACCTGCGATGAACCATTAAAAGAAAGTGATTTAGATCCCCATTTAAAACATAATTTAAAGCGAAATTTGGCAGAAAGATTTGTGAAAAATCCTACAATGTTTCTGTCGCCCTTGGATAATGATAAAGCTCAGGCTCAATATTTCTTTGACGAAAAAGCTTTGCAATTTTTTGAAACTTCTTTTAAGTACTTAAAAATAAGGTAAGTTCTGAATTAATATAAATTAGAGTAAAAACAAGCATAATGTTTAAATAAAATTTTTAGTAAAGTAATTTGTATAGGCGCTCCACGTTTACATGCCCATTTGATAAATCATTGTTCGGAAAATATTAAAAGTTTTTTATTGGATTTCGATTATCGTTTTTATTACTTTTACAAAGATCATCAATATGGCTGGTTTAATATGTGTAACAATCATTTTTTTGAGGATATACAAAAACAAGAATTTTTGCGATTTTTAAAATGTAAAAAGTGAGTAGAGAAACAACAACTTTTTGAGGCTTTTAAAAAAATGTAACAACTTTAAAAAAAAAAAATGTTCAACTAATTATTGTCTTCCAGCAATGAACGACTCTTAATCTTCATAGATCCTCCTTTTGGCTGTCGCACCGAACCTGTAGCAAGTACTTTGTTAAAGATAACTAAACTTTTTAATCAAATCAATCAATTGCCTTATCAACCTTTACCTATATTTTGGATATTTCCTTATTTTTCTGCTCATTATATACAACAAGAAATGCCAGCATTACAAATGTCTGATTATAAAATTAATTACACTAATCATACGTCCTATACAGATATTGGTATAAAATCTCGTAAATTAGGGTCACCAGTACGTGTATTTACAAATGTACCCTTGGAATTATTGAAGTTACCTGTAGAAGAACAATATAAATATTGTTCGAAATGTGAAAAATATACAGCCTTAGAAAATAGACATTGTACGAAATGCGAAACATGTCCCTCCAAAAATGGAGCTACTTATAAGCACTGTGATCGTTGTGGTTTGTGTGTTAAACCTTATTATGTACACTGTAATAACTGCCGTCGTTGTACACAATCAGAGGGTCATAATTGTTTGGAATATCAGGCTAAACAAAAATGTTGGATTTGTCGCAATGTAGGCCATACTGAACGTAAGTGTAAATATTGGCAAAATAAATCAAAGTGTATTAATATATTTAAAAGTGACAATTTTAGTTCTAAAGAAACCGAAATTATTTGTCTTTTGTGTTCGTCTAAGGGGCACAATGAAATGTTTTGTAAAAACAGAGATAAATATATAAAAGAATTTACTTTTATGGGTGAAACTCAGTTATTAGAAAAAGTGTAACAAACAGTATCTAGAGTTTGGTTACTTTTTAAAGACAATAAACAGTTTTTAATTAAAGTTTAAGTTTTTAAATAAAATTTCATTTATTTTTTTGTAGATAATTAGATACCAGTGTAAAGTGTTATTTCAATTGTATATACAAATATAAAACCCTTGAGGTTTTTTCCATCTACATATAAACTTTAAGTCTACAAGTTATTTTTGTTCTTAATAAAGAGAGTGGTACCACTCTTAATTTCGGCAAAATAAATCAAAAAAAGAATGTATAAATTGTGTAAGAAATAATTTAATTTTGTAGAGCAAAACCATAAAAAAAATGTTGTAATATTATTTATGTACACAATTTGAATTTAAAAGTATAAAAAATGCTAATAGAAATTCCTAAAGTTTATTTTTCGATCAACTATCATAAATTATGATGTGAGCAAGATTATTGAAGTTCAAAATCATTTGTTTTATGTTAAACAAAAACCGTGCAATGTTTATTTATTAAAAATGTCTTCATCCGCTAATTTAATGCAGACTTTTTCCACTGACAGGCCTTTTCGCGTTACCGAAACTTGAAGGATTGTAACAAGTTCTAACAAAAGTTTGATCCCCTATGTCCAATCGTGTTCGAGAAAATAAGTACATACCACAAATTATGAAAAAAATAATCATATTTTTTACCTTGGAGTCATTAAAATTTATTTACCATAAATAAAAGACTATTCAGAAAATTAGTTTTAAAAATAATTTTCGTTACTTTTTAACATCAAACATTTGACTTTATATTATTTAAATTTTTGTGTGTGATATATCAAAATCCCCTTCTAACCATCTAAAAAGAAAAATAGATGCTCTAATATTTATGAATTAATAAAATTTTGTACCTATTAAAGTTAGTAAATACATAGTACTACCATAAATATATGGAAATTTCTTTGTCATTTAAAACAAACTTTTTTTTAACTTATATAGAAGTGCCTCTTTTATGGGACATAAAATCTTTAAAACATTCTTCTCTACTACCTCCAGTACTAGCACTGCTACTATCACCAGTATTGCGAGAAGTTGATGGCATTTGTTCCAGGTCATTTAAATCCCAAGTGGCATAGTCACTATCAAGTATGGGTCAACTTTTGCTTTTTCCCGATTTACTGTAATCGCCACCGGTAGTGTAATCGGCCTCAATTTCACGAAATTCGATTTTTTGATCTTGCATGGCTTTCTGCAAGTCACAATAAAGATTGAAATTAAAAATATATTATGGCTTTAACAATATATCAACTAACCTTTACACATTCTTGGTAAACCTTAAAAATTGGAGCACACATGCTATCATCATTATCGCCTTTAAGAAATCTATCAGAAAACCATAAATTGAAACATTCATCATATTTACGTTTCAATTCATTACAATCATCACCCAAACTATTCATTTTTACTGGTTTTAACAATTTATATTAATTTTCTTTTATTTTTTTGTGATAGTTTATTTATTGCAGTTATACGAATTTTTTTCCAATAAACCTTTGCTCCAAGATATATTTATATAGGTAGTCTTATTAGAACAACTACAAACAGTACAAAAACAACAGGCATTTTGTTGTTGGGTACAGTACGGTAAGGTGTCAAAACCATGTCAGAAATGTCAAAATCAGTTAAGAGGAAGATAGACTACTAAGCTACTGAGACTACCTATATAAATATATCTTGCCTTTGCTCCAATCAATTGATAACATATACCACAGCTGTTTTGTAGAAAAACAGAGTTGTTTTAATATTTACCCTTTTTGACATTACGTTTTGTAGTATTTTATGTAAATTGTTAAAAAAAAATTGAGGTTATCTTTTCGATAAATTTCAATTGACATAACTCGGCACGCGAAATTGCATTTATTTTTCTTTTGTGAAATTTATTAAAAAATCATTAAAATAATAAATTAAAACATGAATAATTTAACAAAAGCCACTTTACGTTTTGTCGGTAATACGTCGTTAAAAAATGTTTTCGGTGGTAAACGCGATTTTACTCGTACTTTATGGCACATGTCTAAAAATCCAGAATATTCCAGTTCACAAAAGGGCAGTGTTTTACAGGTCCAACATCCTACTCTCAACTGTAGCTGTGGTTGTGGCATGAAACATATGCATACCAAAGGTAAGTCTAATGTTCAAAAAAATCTATTTGCAACATAAAACATTAAAATGACATAACCTCAAATTTGATGTTTGGCTGATGAAACTCTTTGAGTTCACTTTGTGACACCGGTCATTTATGAAATAACTTTTATATCTTGTTTCTTTAGGTGAACGTGAATTGGTAGAATTCTTGACAGAAGAAATCTTAGCTGAACGTAAGGCTCAAAAGAATAAAACAGTGCCCACTAATTTAGATGGATTCGCTGTTAAATTAAATGGTGCCGAAGTTGAGTTGACCAAACAGGCCGAAAAGGAAAAGTAAGTTTCGCTGTTTTTAATAACACTACGAAATACAACAAGAAATTTCTATTCTTTTTATCAAAATCGCTGTGTCTATGGGGAAACAAATTAATACCCTGTTTTTAGATAACGATTTTCGTCAAATAAACGAAAAAACAATAGCAAAATACATGTAAGTCACTCATTCGTGTAGCGGCGAACGTCATTTAAAAACCAGGGGTAAGAAAAATTTGGTTAAACAATTTAAAGAAATCGGATTGTTTTTGCTTATTTTGGGGTTTTAACAACAAAAATATATAATTTTGCCGATTTTTTTTTATTGATTTTTTGACGGTTTTTTAGAATGAGACGACGATTTTGACAATTTGTAAATTTTTTATTTTTTTTTTTTTTTGCGATGTTAATCCCAATAAACCTGGCAACACTGCCCAACGGCCAAAAACACTGGACTTTAATAAACCTACTGCAGTGGTGTGAATTAAACCCTCTAACCATGGTTTGGAAGCAAAAAAGCTTCAAAATCAAAACTTCGTAAAATTTTAAAAACGAATTATTAAAAAAAAAAAAATAGTTTTCAAATATCTAAAAAAAACAATTTAAGTTTACTAAAAACTCCTTATAATAAAATATAAGTAAGATTAAAGCTTTATCTTCCATAATAAGTCCTTACTTTAGTCCAAGGACTCACAGGATTTTACCAGGATACCTCTAAAGGACATCGTCTTAACTTATAAACTAATAGACGGATTTTTATGAAATTTTACAGAAAGAAGACATTAAGTATTAATAGCAAAGCGTTGAAGTTTGAACCGAATATCCCGATATCTTCTTAAATAGAAGCAGAAAAAAAATAGTTTTTCGAGCGTGTTTATATCTTGTTCAAGTTTTTGTTGTTCAAAACTTCTCTTTTATATGCTTTAGTTTCCAAAATGCACCCTAAAATATTTTGGCTCATATCGTCTAAATTAGGCAACGATAAACAATTTTGTTGAAGAACTTATTATTTGTTTTTCGAGTGGATCACATGGTATGAATTTCGCTGCAAAAAATCGTTTGCCAGTTAGAGGGTTAAATAGGGACATTAGCATGCAATAAATTTAAAGTTAAAATTAACACATAAATCTTAGGGAAAAATTATTAGTAATATTTTTTTATTATTGTACAACAAAAACTTTTCATTTTTCATTATAGTTTAAGCTCAGTTGTTGTAATTTAGAAAACATTAGACATTAACATCAAGTGTGAATTGAAATAGGGACAACAAGTTAATTGTACAAAATAATTCAAATTTCTACCATTTTTTGTTGGTATTATAATATTGGTCATTGTATTTAATAGATACATTTATTTCTGTATTATGTATAATTAAGCCAAGTTTAAAACAGAGTCAAAAATGTCTGGAATATGAAAAATCGTGAATAATTGCGAACTAAAAATTATTTTTTGCATTTTTTGTGCCAAGCTTTTTTATTGGAATTGTTTATAAATTCTAAGATATACAAAAGAAGACATAACCACCTTTAAATCCGTAGAAAGCTGGATTGCTTTTGATTTTACAATCAATATCTCGAATTTCTGTTAATTGTACTTAAAAGTAGACATGTTAAACTAAATAATGAGGTTAATAGTTTTATTCCACGATTTTTAATTTGTAATTGTTATAGCTGATTATACATATTAGTACTTTGATTCAATATTCGTAGATCCAAGCAACTGGATAATAAATGATACAATTAAAGGGCAAACGATCAAATAACTCACATTTATTATTTTTTAAAAGCACATAAATGAGACATTTAAATATTCAATGCGTTTAAATATAATTTTTACATCACCACTATTTTTTGTTTGTTTTCAGACTTTTTTAAGAATTTAGTACATATAAGAACATGGAAGAATTTATTTTCAACTTCTGAAAAATAAAAACGGGAAAAGTCAAAATATAGACATTTATGGCGCCAGTTCGTATAATATGTCTACTTTTAAGTACAATTAACAAAAATTTGCGTTATTGGTTGCAAAATCCCAATAAATTTAGTTAAACTAGGGATGATCCTAAAAATATCTAAAAAAAAAAAAATTAGATTTTTAGAAGTAAGTCAGCTTTGTAAGGATTCCGAAGGGGTCATGACTTTTTTTTATCTTAGAATTGATCAACAATTCCAACAAAATAGCTTGGCACAAAAAAAAATTATTTCTTTTACCAAGATATAACCACACTCCAAAAACTATTTTTTTTCTGCTCCTATTTAAGAAGATATCACGTTTTTCACTTTTTGGAAAAAGCGAAATTGGGCGAAAAAGTATCGAAACTTCAATTTATATTGTTCAAACTTCAACGCTTTGCTTTTAATACTTAATGTCTTCTTTCTGCCAAATATCATAAAAATCCGTCTAATAGTTTATAAGTTAAGATGATGTCCTTTAGAGGAATCCTGATAAAATCCTGTGAGTCCTAGGACCAAAGTAAGGACTTATTATTAAATATAAAGTACAATATTAAATGTAAACAAGTCATTATTGTTACTCGCATTTCCCGATGATGCTGTCCAAAGGGCAGAGAAATATAGAAAAATAAATATATAAAAAATAGACCTCGAGCTTGATCATTATTTAAACTTAATTACAACAAAAAGGTCGACAAATTAAAACTATTTAATTAATAATATATAAAGCTTCAATCTTACTTATATTTTATTATAAAGAGTTTTTAGTCAACTTAAATTGTTTTTTTTTTTTTAGATTTCTGAAAACTATTTTTTTTTTTTAATAATTAGTTTTTGAAATTTTACGAAATTTTGATTTTGAAGCTTTCTTGCTTTAAAACCGTGGACGGCACACGAAATTTTTCTTCGCAAAATATTTAGAAAATTTAGTTTTCTATAGGAATATATTAATTTCTAAGTATAAAACGCTCATTTGACGCATTTGTGGTAAATTTTATGAAGCGGTTAATTTATACTACTGTATTTACACTCAATCCTAACCTGGCAAACATTTTTTTCGCCTTGGTAATTTTTGAAATATCGCAGTTCTTATATTTTTATTATACAGTTTTACGTAAATTTTTTTCTTAGTTTTTCCGAATTAGGTCATAAAATTATAAAACTTTTTTAAAGAATATAAATCAACACAAAATTAACTTGAATTTAAGTATAATTACGATATTTCAAGGAAGTGAAAAAAATAATTGAAATTTTAGAAAAATCGGTTTCGGTTTTTGAAAAACAGTTAACACGGTTTTAAATGTTAAGTGAGGTAAACGCGATCAATATTATTGATTATATATTTTTTTTAATTCAACCAATAAAAGTACATATTTAAAAATAAAATATTCTGATTGGTTGATTTTTGATAGATGGATAAATAATATTGATTGCATTTATACAATTATACTCAAAATGAGATTTTTTTTTTAATTTTATAAGGGGTTTCCTGTGTTATTGTCTTTTCACATTAATGACAGCAGGCGGCTACATAACATTTGTATTGATTGCTAGGGCTAGTTCAGGCTTTATATGCACTGCAATAATGCCATCAATGAATTGCACATAGCTAATAAACTAAAATCTCAAATTTTCAATGTAAAATACAGCTGGAAAATGGAGAAAAAAATCATTTCCAGTATTATAATGTTTTGAAGAATTATGAATTATATTATAAGAAATATTTTTTCTAAAGATTACTTTACTGAATTTCCCACTGTTTGAGAGCTATGGGGAGAAAATGTAGAAAAAGTAAACATTTTTCGACATTTTAGCAATTTTGAGGCACTATATGCAGTTTCTTCGGGTTAGTTTGTTTTACAATTTTTTTCTTCTAGTGTTAGGCTACCAAAGACAGGAAAACAGAATTCCATTTGATTTCCGAGAAAAATTGCATGTTCTTCGAAAATATTAAGTTTAGCCAAAACATACATAAAATCAAAACAGCAGCTAAACTAGCAAAACCCAATGAATGG
>JAEKOY010000409.1:0-25000 GCA_021234595.1 Delia radicum
AAGACAAGACTGTTTGAATCAAAAGATATTAAGACTGTTTGGGTAAAAGTCAATGTGCGTTTTAAAATTCGATCATATACGTTTTTAATTTGGAATAATAATTGAAAAATTAAAAAAAAATCTAAAAAATCTATTTGGGTCTCCATATATGTGTCTCCATATATGGGCAAGTGACATTCTTATAAGAAAATTCAATTCATATATGAAATAATATATGAACTCATATATGAATATATGTATATGTCATATATAGAACGATATATGCAACGATATATGCAATATATATGGTGTCATACATTTCCATATATGACCACTAACGTTTAATGTATTAGCCCTTATATCATTGCATATATGTCAGATATGTTCATATGTTATTCATATATGCCCAGTTATGAAACCATGTATGTAAATATATGAACATATATGATCATTTTCATTTTTATTCTCTTACATGGAAAAATCTATATGTACCTGAAACTAGAGACCACATATAGCTAAACTGCGTTTTCAGTTTTTCGCCAACACTTCAAAATTCCTTTAAACTTTAAAGCTTAATTTCTTTACAAAAAGTTTCAAAATTCTTGTACTCAGTTTAGGAAGCCTATATGTGTGTCAAATGAAAGGTGAGAATCATTGCTATTTTTAAAAAAATATTGGTTATAAGTTTTCGCGAATAAAAATTTCGCAAATGTTTTTTTTTTAATTTAATCATTCAATATCATTGATGATTCTTAATTCGAAACGAACACGCAAGCGGCGCTGCATAGTTTTAAATAGTTTAGTGGACATCTTTCCGAGCATTTTGGTAAACAAATTTCGGTTCTGCAGTTAAAAATTTTAAGAGTAAAAATTTTAAGATATCATTAAATGTTGCATGGAAATTGGTGTATTTCAGAACAAATTCATTTCTAGGAGCCTAGTGAATAGTTTTTTTAGCAGGCGCTAGATGTGAATAATATTATATTTTCACCTCAAATTTGTTTACCACAGGTTCTTTTTTTCACCACAGAATTTTTTTTAACACAAAAATGCTTTTCAACACTTCATTTTTTTAATTTCATAAAAAATTTGTTGCCTACTAATTACATTAAAAATTTACCTTATGTTAACTCTACAAATATTTCTGACAAAATTATGAAAAATCTCAAAGGATATTGAAGGATTAAATTGCTAACTGCTAACTGCTAACTGCAAAATCAAAATTTTTATTTTAAAGCCCAGGTAGGTTCTCACCTTTCATTTGATACCAATATTTAAGTCATATAATGAGTACAAGTATTTTAATCTGTTTTTGAAAAATTTAAACTTTAAAGTTCTTTTTAAAAGTAATTTTTACGTGATGGCGAAAAGCAAAAACGCAGTTTAGCAATATGTATATGTTTTCTAGATTCACGTACATATTGTTTTGTTCATGTCTGAAAACTACAGTCGCGCGGTGTATTATTAAACTTTTAATTGAAAGTGAGTTTGAAATCACACAAAAGTTCAATTAAAATTTGTTTGACAATAATTTTTTCTGTGCTAGAAAGAGAATTCAGTAGATTAAACATTCGGGAAGAATTAGGCTTAAAATTGCACGATTCATAAATATCGTTTGATTTAAACTGCTTTTTCCATTTTAAAGAAATCAAAATCTGTCGTTTTTCTTCACATATCAAATTATTATCAGGGGTGTGATGAAATTCAATAACGAGAACGATCAGTTTTTCTATCCAGAAAATTTAATTTTTTCAAAATAAAATTGGATTCGATTTTGTATACATCGGTTTGTATTACTCAAAACGTTTAAATTAGGCAATAAAACAATATTTTTTATAATATAAATCGTAAAATATTAAGCATTGAAAATCCGATCGTATTCGAAATTTATCACTAGGGCTCGGAAGTTAATGCATTTATAATCGTGTTTTATGTACATAAAATATGCATTAAAAATCGTAAAATATGCACTCAAAATGTAAAAATATGCATTTATTATTAACTTTTCTTCAACATGTTCAACAATATTAACACAATTTAGGCAATGTTAGTTAAAAAAGGGGTTACAAATTTTAAAATTAGCGATGATCATCATATGAAAGCTAGTAATTGTGTTTTTCTGGTTTTCAAAAGCGCAGATTCTAATACAATTAGAAAAATGTTCTTAAAACATGCATTTTAATGCAAAATATGCAAAAAAAAAATTATGCATTTATAGTCAAATATGAAACAAAAATATCAAAATAGGCATTAAAAATATGCATTTAAAGCAAAATATGTATTTATAGAAAAATATTCAAAAAAAAAATGCATTAACAAATCGATGCCATTTTGTTGCAAACTTCTTGATTCGCAAAGATATTTAGTTAACTTTGTCATCCAGCTTACGACAATAAATATGTATTTACATGAACTTCCGAGTCCTTTTTATCACATGCCTGTATATACACACAAAAAAATATTTCTTAAATTGCACCAAGTAAACATTTTGTTGAATAAAAAAAACATAATCAATTACTTTTTTAATCGACTCAATTACTTTTTTAATTGACTCAATTAAAAAGTAATCAATATTTTAAATAATATTGATTACTTTAAATAAACAAAAATATTGATTACTTTTTAATTGAATCAATTAAAAAAGTAATTGATTATTTTTTTTTATTCAACAAAATGTTTACTTGGCGCAATTTTTTTTTCTGTGTAAGGTCTGATCGACGTCAACAACAGCAAATGCACATACAATTTTGATAATTGAAACGCTTTAAAGTAAAATTGGGTACCCGCGGTAAAGTACGTGAAACAAAGCTATTATGTTGGTGACAAAATATATTTCCATTAAAAAATTCAAGATTATGATCGTTTATTCTAGGCCCAACAAGTTGGCATTATCAATGAGGATTATAAATACATTGTGGCAAATTTGGATTTTCACTCTTTCGATTTGGAAGAATTTAAATACAGCGAAGCCAATATAACTAGCTTAAGAATGTTTTCTCCCGAACAACAAGAAGTCCAAGAGTTAATGATGAAAATGGGTTATCCTCTAGTACGGGAAGCAAATCAAAATGGTAAGTTTTTGGAAGTTTTAAATTTTTTAAGACTGAAAATTGCATTGTATTTCCACATTTTTTAGGTTCATGTCCCATTACCATGGAAATGGCTTTAACATATGATGCTATACAACTTTTTGCTGAAACTATCAAACATGTACCCTTAAAACCAACATCTTTAAATTGCACAGATCGTAGTGATAGCGTAAGAGATGATGGATCTACATTTAAAAATTATATGAGATCGGTGGGTAATAATATATTAAAATATTGATCCCCAAAATAAAAAAGATTTCTCCAGAGGAATTTTGTGTAAATATTTTGCTATTGTAACAAAAACAAAGCATATACAATAGGGTGGGGCGATTAGTATGAAAGGAAAAAAATCTTAATGGGCGCTTCGCGTTTCTTATTCTTGGGATTGTACTGAGCAAAAAAGTCCACTAGACCATACGTCCACGGTGAAAATCGAGCTTCCAGATTTTGACTTTACGGCAAAAAGCCCTATTTTGAAATTAAAAATTAACCCCTTAAACCCCACCCACAAATATGATTGATGCATTAATCTGCTAGAGAATCTTCCAAAGAAGTGATTGATACCATAATCTTGGATAAGCTCCTACTTCCTGAGATATGTCCATCCCACACATTGTTAAAAATTAACCCCTTAAACCCCACCCACAAATATGATTGATGCATTAATCTGCTAGAGAATCTTCCAAAGAAGAGATTGATACCATAATCTTGGATAAGCTCCTCCTACTTCCTGAAATATGTCTATCCCACACATTGTTACTTTCACAAAATACTGCTACAAAGTCAAAATCTGGAAGCTCGATTTTCACCGTAGACGTATGGTCTAGTGGATTTTTTTGTTCAATACAATCCCAAGAATCGAACGAACAATTCAACAAACATGATTTTCAAATATCGAATAATTCGAATAAATTTTGACGATTAATCGAATAAAACGAATAAAAAAAAAAATATTTCCTTTAATAAAACTTTTTCGAAATTTTGCCAATTTTGGGAATATTTCTATAAAATATCGTAATGGACAAAACCAAATCAAAACTCTACACAGAGAGAATTTCCGTGGATGAGTTTGAATGAATTTTTTCGCAACACTAATGAAGTTTTCTTCCCAAAGAGAATGAAAATTTTTTTAAATAAATGAAATTTTTTCATAAATAGAATAAAATAAATAGTGATGGAGGAGACGGAGGAGATTAGAAAAGAGACGAAGGAGATTAGAGAAATAAACAAAAATCTAAAAATAGAATATTTGTGTTGTTAGTGTAGTGTTGTCACTTCTGAGTATAATTTACAATAACAGAAAAGCTAATAGAAAAGAAAACTGCAATGTAGATACATTCAAGGCCATACTTGGATGTGATCGCTAAACGGTAACAACTTGGTATTGTTACGTTTGTAATGTAAGAAGAGCGCAGGTTTGATTCTTACAGCCGCAGGTTGTTAATTTACATTTTTCTTTTCTATTTTGTTCGAATAAACGATCAATCAATTTCTAATCGAATGATCAAACGATTAATTTTTAAAAACTAACACTGTAGAGCATGGGGTAAAGTGGGCAATATGCTCTTTTGCAAAATTATTATGATATTAAATAAATAATAAAAAAAAATAAAAATTTTAATCTTTGTATTTTTCAAGTCAGTAAAGACTAGGCCATTTCACCATGTCACTGAATTTAAAATATTTTAAAAATATTTTACCCTTATTAGGGTAACATGGGCTAAAAGAGCTTAGAAAATATTATTTTTGCAAATTTTCTTTTTTTTTTCTTTATTTTAGGTTAATTTACAAGAAAATACCTTAACGGGTCGCATTTATTTTGAGGGTAATGTTAGAAAAGGATTTACATTCGATGTCATAGAATTACAAAATTCCGGTATAGTCCAGGTTGGTACTTGGGATGAAACAAACGGCTATACTAGTACACGTGTCCCAGCAACAA
Source organism: Delia radicum (assembly GCA_021234595.1). Classification (NCBI taxonomy): domain Eukaryota; kingdom Metazoa; phylum Arthropoda; class Insecta; order Diptera; family Anthomyiidae; genus Delia; species Delia radicum. The sequence continues at coordinate 5,011 of JAEKOY010000409.1, forward strand.
ATGCCATTTTGGAAAATGTCGATAATTCTTTAGCTAATAAAACATTTGTTGTATTACTATCGGCGTCAGTAAGTTTTAAATTCGGCAAAAGTTATAGTTAGACTTTTAATATAAATTTTTCTTCTTCTTTTTTTCCAGAATCCACCTTATGCCAGTTTGGTGGAGAGTCACAAGAAATTAGATGGCAATAGTCAATACGAGGGTTACAGTGTGGAATTAATTAAAGAATTGGCCTCAAAATTGGGTTTTAATTATACATTTGTTGATGGTGGCAATAATTATGGCACCTTTAATAAGACTTCCAATATATCGACGGGCATGTTAAAGGAAATTATGGAAGGAGTAAGTTGAAGAGAAATATTCAATCCTTTGAGAATTTATAACGGATTTAATTTCTTATAATTTCAGCGAGCCGAATTGGCCGTAACTGATTTAACTATAACATCAGAAAGAGAAGAGGCAATTGATTTTACAATACCGTTTATGAATTTGGGTATGATCAACTTTTTAGAATAAGAAATTGTTCTAATAAAAAAGATCCTCAGATTATGAGAATTTTTCTATTAGAAAAACTGGTTAAAATATGAGAATTTAAAAAAAAAATACCTTCACTCACAATATTTTTTCCGTAAAGACTACTGAATATACACATTAAATTAACTGAAAATCAGTTAAAACAAAGGACTACTTATTTTCGTTTAAAACAATTGTATTTTTTAGTTTATTTTCAACTGTTGAAAAATTAATTGACAAAATCGATAAAAACAATAGACTGTTTTCTTTTATTTCAATACTCAATATAACATAACAACTTTTTGTTTGAAATAGAAAATTTTAACTGAATATTTTAACTATTACCGAAAGTCCGTTTTTTTTTTGTTTATTTTGGTTATTGAATAACAGACAGAAAGTTAAAAAATATATTTCTTTGGTAATTTAATTGCATATTCCATTGAAACAACTTTAACGATTACATTTTTAAATAACTGTTGAACTTTTATGGAAAAGTTCTTGTGAGTGTAGGAACCTGTAAAGTTTTCTTTTGAAAAATTTATTCCGAATATTAGAACACACATTAAAACCTTAAGACGAGAATTAGATAGCGTGATGTGTATTAACCAGGGTAATATTTCCTTAATCATTTCACTACCCTTATACACTACAGTGTACACATTTTGAAATATATATAAAAAAAAAGTTCAAGTCCATACTCTATACTTTTTTATTATGATATTGTCCTAACAAATAATCTATAGAGTTTTTGTTTTCAAATTTATTAATTGACCACTTTCAGGAATGTGTTGATAGATCTATTTCGGGAATATTCTATATAAATGTTTGATGTTTGCATGGAATTGTCACTTCTTCCAAAACGTGTTCTGATGATGGGAACCTAGAAAATTCCCGAAATAAATTAATAAATTTGAAAACCAGAACTCTATAGAATATTTGCTAGGACAATATCCTAATAAATAAATATAGAGTATGGTCTCGAACTTGAATAATTTTCATTTTCATTGCACAATTAAAGTTCAAAAACATAACTTTTATTTTTAATAAATAAATGTAATGGTTAGCGAGTTGGACTGTTACACAGATGGTCCCGGGTTCGATTCCTGATGACGACAACATCAATTTAGAAAAATAATATGTATGTGTTTTCTATCACTTATATGTATCGCTGCGCCCACCTTCGGTGTTCCCATAGCATTTAACAACACCGAAGTAAAATAATGAATCAGGGCTATGAAACAAAAAGCTTCAATAAATTCGCCAACTCTACATCAGGTGGCGAGCAACAACTGTTCTTAGAATTATCATCTCGCGCAATTACAGTGTTGCCATGTTTGAAGCCCTTCATCTTTCACCACCTTTCATCTCTCCACTATCCCCTTTCCAAAGAAAGCAACACATTATTTAATAGGAAGAATTCCCTGAGTGTTGCTTCTCTTTAAAAAATATCAAATTTATATAAAAAAAAATTAATAACGCAGTAAAGCTTTATATTTTGGCTTAAATATGTTCAATAGAATCTTGGTCATTGAAAAAATGTATTCTATGCATAAACTGTCCATCAAGGCAATATAGTAGCGATATTTGTTATATATCTGACTTTATCTCCGAAAAAAGGGGAGTTTGCTGTATCTCCTAAACTAACAAAGCATGAATCACGAAATTTGACACGAAGCTTCGTTTAATGACCACAAGAAAACCAAACAAAGCATTTTTGTTAATTCGAATGTTTTAGTGCAGAGACATTTCAAAAATTCGATTTTCGCACCCATTTATTCTTTCTAATTTGAGGAAGCCTACGAAGAATCTGAAAGGGTTTTTTAATTTTCCACAAAATATTGCAAATTTGTTGATGATTTATTAAAGCTCTGCCTATTCTGGAGGCTCTAGCTTTTCTAAAACGTAGGTTGATGATGAGATCTTTAGCCAAATCGAAATGCATGCATCAACCTAGCTAATATATTTAATTTGCTTTATTTTTGGAAATATACGGAGGTTGAAAGCTCGTTATAAATAAATAACTAAAAAATAATCTCGTTGTATACAAAAACAAAAAACAAATAAAACTGTTAAAAATCTTAATTGGATCAGCAAGTTTTTTTTTTCAAAAAAGACATATTAAACGATTTTTTTTTTTAATTTATAATCAAAAAAGTATGTTTCTATCGACATCAGAAATCGCTTTTACCCTGCTGTCTACCTATAATTAAAATATTTGTTTTAAGTGCTTTAAAGATAAGTCAAAATTTGTTTCATTCAAATCATTCTATGGCAACCATAGCAATTTTATAAATTTGTAAACTAAGTTAACAGTCAATACCTTAGACTATCAAATGCTTTTTACTGCGATCTTATATCGTCTTCCTATCAGAAGTTATAAGCTGTTAAAAATAGACGTGTCGGTAAAAAAAATGGTTTATAACCGCGAAATTTTCTTAAACGAGTTTTACTGAAGAATATAATTTTTTAGAATCTAAGAAAAAGAGTCGATAATAAAAAATATTCAGAATCTGAGATTTTTTTCTATAGGAACACAAACTTTTCCTCCGAAAATTTGTTTTTTGGAAAAGTTGTCAGAATCTAATACGAGTATGATGAAATTTTTCATAAATATTTATGAAACATACTTCTTCATCATTCCATAGAAAAATATATTCAATATTTTTTTTTAATGTACCATATATCTAAAACCGAAAGACATAGGGCAAAACGGATAAAAATATTAGTCTAGTGGAGTACTAACACAATTCGACAACAAAATTGAGTCAGGTCCGGTTGGATTTCCGAAACGCATCGGCTTAACAATAGTTTTATTAAACAGTTTCATAAATATTTATGAAACAGTTTCATTGGACGAAAAACAATGAAGTTTTCATCATAATTATGCAGATTTTCATAAATTCAAATAAGATAAAGCATAACAACTCAGATCCAGATAATTTTTTCTATAAGTCCTAGTAAACTAAAAAACTTTCTATAGAAAATTGTTCTTAGTATCCAAGAATTTGTATATAGAAAAAACTCCTCAGAGTCTAAACATTTTTCTTTAAAATAAACCTTAAAATTCTAAAAATTCTCTATGGAAATAAGTCCTAGCAATCTAAGCATTTTTCTATGGAAAACAGCCCTCAGAGTCTTAAAGTGTTCAAAACATGAGAATTTGTCTATAGAAATAAGCAAGTACAGTCTAAGAATTTTTCTATAAGGAACTGTTCTCAAAATATAAGCGAAAGTCCTTATAGACTAAGATTTTTTCTATACAAAATACTCATAGAACTTGAGAATTTTTCTATTGAAAAACGTTCTTAGGATCTTATTATTTTCCTATAAACAAAAATGTGCATAGAACATGATAATTTGTTCATTGATATAAGACCTTTATATCTATGAATTTTTCTAAAAGAATTAGGAAAAACTCCTTGGATACTAAGAATTTTTTATATGAAAAACTATCCATCGCGGATTTTTTTTGTAGAATATTGTCCTTAGAATCTCAGAATTTGTCTATTAGAAAAAATCTTTAGAATTTCAAACCTTTTCTATAGAAAAAATCCTTAAAATTAGAAAATTTTTCTATAAGAGAATGTCCTTACAATTAAAGGATTTGTCTATAGGAAACAGCGCTCAGTGTCTGAGAAATTAACTAAAGTGAAAAGTGCTTAGAACATAAGTTTTTGTCTATAGAAAAGAAAGAAAATGTCTTAAAATTCTCAGGAACGTCTATAGGAAAATGACTTAAAATGTTACAGTAGGAAGGAATCGAAAGAATTTTTCTATTGCAAGTCCTTTAAATTTCAGAAGTTTTTCATTGGGAAAAAATTCTCGAAATTTAAGAATTTTACTGTAGGAAAATCGTTCTGAGATTTAAAACTTTTTTTAGGTAAAAAAACTCTCCAGAATCTGGAAATTTTTCGATTTTTCGAGGAAAATTCGTTAGAAAGTCAGAATGTTTCTAGATAAAAATACTTTAGAAATTTCTCTTCAGAATCTAGAAATTTTTTTTTATAGGAAAATCTTCAGAATTTTTATATAAAAAAATACCTTAGATTTTGAAAATTTGTCTAAAAGCAAAAGTCCCTAAAATCTTAAAAGTTTTCAATCACAAAATATATTTATAATCTTAGACTTTGTTTATAGTAAAAATTTGCCAGAATCTGCCATTTTCTCTATTAGAAAATCCTAAGAATCCAAAAAAAATTTAATGCCAAAATGCTTCAGGGTCAAAAAATCCTCTCATATCCCAGCAAAAAATTTCCAAAAAGGTAAGCGGGTTTGTAATCAAGCATTTTGGGCAGAACGCATTCCTTACTAGATTACCTACTCGATTCTTTTAACAGGGCGTGAGACTAAAATAATTGATTCTTAAGAATTGATTATTTTTTTTACCGAAGAACCATTTACTTTATATTTCTAAGAACTACATACATTTTTTAATAAAGAAATAGTTCCATTGTAAAACTACGAAGTACTTACACAAAAAAAATAAATAAATAGTTCCCTAGAAAAAATAAGAAGTACTTACATTTAAAAAAAAGAAATAGTTCCATAAGTAAATTCAACTTTTACTCACACGTGATTCTCCTAGGTCACTTAAATATAACGATCAAAACTCATACGGAAATAAAATCCTAAAAAGTGAAACATCGAAGTGTTATGATAACATAGGTTTGTCATAATTTTGGAGCTATAAACAACGAAAATATAAATTTTTCAAAAAAAAAGAACAATTTAAAATTGAAAAACAAAAATATGACTCACGCACAATCACCCTCGAAATTTTTTTTTACACTCACTCACGATAACGTCAGTAATTTCAACTTTCACACACAATTTTCTGCTCACGTGCGCTTCCCTAATTTATACCTAACCGCAGTTTAACAAAATTTAGGCAACATGCAATTTCTGTTTTTAGTATTATTTTCCTGCAAATAAAAATTTCTTTGAAAAAATATATGAGATAAATTCTTTAAAATTGTATAACTTCTTTTTTTAAAATTAGGAACTACTTCCAATAACGTAATTTTATTAAGAAAAAGTATATGATTACTTCTTGAGTACAAAAAGTTATACATATAAGTTATTAACATTGTTATTTTCTTTTAAGTAAATAATTACTTTGTCATTGAGTTCATGCTTTCTGGTTTAAATTTAAAGAATTGATTACAATACTACTTGCTTTTTTGACTCTATCGTTGGAATGAGTTTGGTATTGCAGTTACTAAATTTGGCAATGAGATATGTAAGCAAGTGTGGGCATCACCTTCTTTTTGGAATGTGTAATTTTTTCCTGGGATCTAACTTTACTATTTTTAGTAAGAAAAAAGTTCTTAGAATTTGAGTATTTTTCTTAACAAAAAGTCCTTTAGAGTATGTTTAAGAAGAAGTTCTAAGAAAATTTTCTACTGAAAGTCCTTAAAATCACAAAAGTTTTCCGTTGAAAAATATTTATCAAAACTTAAGGAATTTTCTATAGAAATAAATGGCCAGAGCCTGAAATATGTTCTATATGATAAATATTTAAATAAATTAGTTTTTTGGTGTTTTATTTGTGTTATATTTTTATCTTGCAATTGTTATTTCCCACAGGTATTGCTATCTTGTTTTTGAAACCACAAAAAGCGGCTCCAGATACATTTTCTTTTATGGATCCCTTCAACAAAGATGTATGGGCATATTTAGGTTTTGCTTTTATAGGCATATCATTATCATTCTTTATACTGGGACGACTATCGCCAACAGAATGGGATAATCCATATCCTTGTATAGAAGAACCAACTGAATTGGAAAATCAATTTACCTTAAGCAATTCACTCTGGTTTGCAACGGGAGCTTTGTTGCAACAGGGTTCAGAAATAGCACCTAAGTATAAAAAATTTGACTTACTAAGGGGTGAGATCGAATAAATCCCCACACAGATTATCACTTATAAATTTTTTTTTATGTTTAAAAGTTAACTTTTTTTTTTGGATCAAGTTATCTTTTAAAAAGTCGTCAGATTATGTGTACAAAATATTAGCGAAATCGGTTCATTTGTATGGACTTTGAACAAAAAGTGAGGGCAAAAAATTTCGTACAAAAAAAATATTCTTAATTGTCCAGAACTAGAACAATCAAAATATATTAAGATTATTTTTAAATTATTGATGGAGGCTACAAAACAAGTTAATAATACTGTCACTTTTTTGTTTTTTGAAATGGTCTGCTTCTATCAATCAAAGACCTGCATGAATGAATGTCTTGTGAAACATTCACAAAACATTTTTTTTTTTTGCTCTAATAAAAAAAAATGTTTTACATTTTTTAAAACATCGAAAAAATTATAGTATACTATGCAAAAAATTTGCATTTTTCAGGCAAAATATTCTAATTTTGCCACTTTTAGTGTTAAAAATGGTCAAGCTGGCACAAAAGAATGTTTTGCAAAACATTCACGCAGACATTTGCTATCAATTACTGCACTAAAGATGTCAAAAAAACTCTGTTATTCACTTTTTGTTCAGATTCCATTTGTAAGCGAAATAATGAGCCGATCGCTTTAATAATCTGACAAACCTTTTTAAAGGCAACTTGAGAAGAAAAAAATTTCAGTGTCGTGCACAAAAGCAGTTGTAAGTGTAAATGTGTGTCGGGGTTTTTTTTTTCTTTTTTTGATCTCACTCCTTATATGATTATTTGAAAATCTTAACTATAATTTACCTACAGAGCTTTATCGGTAAGAACTGCGGCCTCTATATGGTGGTTTTTTACTTTGATTATGGTTTCTTCTTATACCGCGAACTTGGCCTCTTTCTTGACCATAGAAACTCCAAAAATTTTAATAGAAAATGTAGATGATTTAGCTGAAAATAAAGAAGGTGTGGTATATGGTGCTAAACGTACCGGTTCTACCAGGAATTTTTTTATGGTAATATAAATCTTTTCTTAACTTATTTTAATTACATTGTGTATTTAACATTTCATTAAATGCTTTTAACATTATAGACCTCCGAAGATGAACGTTATAAAAAGATGAATGAATTTATGAATGAACATCCCGAATTGTTAACTGAAACTAATCAAGAAGGTGTTGACCGTGTTAAAGAAGCTAAAGATTCCGAGCCCAAGTATGCTTTCCTAATGGAATCCACAGCCATTGAATACAATACTGTTAGAGAATGTGCTTTAAAGAAAATTGGTGATGCTTTAGATGAAAAGGGTTATGGTATCGCAATGAGAAAAAGTAGGTCTTTTATGGGGAATTAAAACTTTTTTCTAAAACATAATTTAATAAATTTTTTAAAATATTTTAGATTGGTCTTATAGAGATAAATTTAATAATGCTTTGTTGGAACTACAAGAGCAGGGGGTTTTAGCTAAAATGAAAAATAAATGGTGGAATGAAGTGGGCGCTGGTATATGTGCGGTAAGTTTTAAAAGAAGTTTTCAATACCGAAAATTTCTTGTAGTTTAAATTAATGAAAAGTGTTGCCGATTCTAGGATTTTTGTGTAGTTATTTAATTTTGAAAGTTGATTAGCATATACTCAAAAATGTCGGACAGTTACTGCATGACAGTTGTTTGTGTAGTAATTAGAAGTTGTTGTTTTTAATTGCGATTATTGTAGTTTTTCTATGAAATAATACAAAACAACTAAAACAAAATACTGTTATTTTGCAACAGTTGTTTAAATCACTTAATTTTAGTATTACAATAAAAAACTACCAAAAATACTACTATTAATTTTCGCTAGTTAGTTTTTTTGTTTTAAAAACGTTACAAATGGAGTATCGTCTGAAATTTGACTTTAACCCTTAAACCGGTCTAAGCTTTTTAACAATGAAATTGATACCACTGTTCGGCACATAAAATAAACAATAGGTCTATTCGACGTCGTTACCGGGTTTCCGCGGGATCCCAATTTACCCAAAACAATAACAACTTACACACAAATTTGACAATTCAAACGGTTTATGGTAAAATTGGGTACCCGTGGTAACGTACGTCGAACACAGCTAATATGTTGAGTAAAATCATGTCAACTCAATCAAAAAGATGGCATTTTCGGATCGACCTCCTCCGATTTCCTTGAAATTCACCATAACTGTCATACTCGACCAGAAATCGACGAAACATAAATTTCAGGTTCCGGACCTTTTCGATTTCCAATATATGACGTCATATTACAGATTAGACTATAACTTTTAAACTATACAAGATACAAAATTCGTTAGAAATTTTATTTTTTAAACAAATAGCTTTCAAAATATGGTTTAAGATCTTATCACGTTTATGTTTTTGAAATATGTATAGTATTTTATATCGCTGGATAGCTTTTTGAAATTTACGTAATAAAATCGGATTTATAATATATTGTTACATATAAAAAAAAAATAAATCAATCTGCAAAAACACGCTATTTTCACAAAATGTTGTATGTGAGCAAGTCTCAGATATTCGAAATTATATTTACACAGCAGTAATGCATTTTCAAAAATATTAAGTTTGATACCCAATTTGCCTATGTTTCGGCAACCTGTGGTAAAATAAAGAGCTTCTGGAAACTTCGTCTAAAATTCAAACGCGCACCTATATCGCAAAAAGAAGAAAAAACGTCATAGAAAATATTATACCTGAGTTTGGGCCTGAACCGACTATATCTCCTACACTCAAAAAAATAAGTTAATAGAAAAGTTAGTAAAACGTCTTGTAAATCAGGTATACCATTTTCAGCAAATTTTTTGCTAAAATTATGTTTTCATCTAAAATTTTAGTTATACATATTCACCACTTAACTTATTTGAACTAATATTTTACTATTATGAACATTTTTATATTTTGTAACTTATTGTAAATTATTTTTAAAAGAATCCCAAAAAATGTTTAGGATTTTCAGCAAATAAATTAACTAAAGTATAATTTTTCTACAAATTTTTTGAGTTTTTTTCACTTTTACTAATATTCAGCAAAAATTTTATTAATTTTTATCAAGGATTATTTAATTTCTAATCCACTAAGTGTTAGCAAAACTTTTGCTGAATCTACTGATTTTGTTGCTAAAAATCAGCTCGCTGATTTTCAGCAAAAGATTTTGCTGACATTAGCAATTTTTTTGCAAGCACCCTCCTGACTAAAACTTTACTGACTCAGCAACATTTTTTGCTGATTTTACAAACTTTTTTTTTTGAGTGTAGTACAAAACCCACCAACATTTATGTGTGTAAAGTGGTCATGTTGACCCCACTTTTTAACCCCGGAAGAAGAATTGAGATCGGAGAGAACATATCGGGAAACTATTTGTTAGTAGGGATTTTTGGAAATAGCTACGGCTAGGGGCAAGAAAATGCTGCCCCTTGACGCCCTGGGCAAACCTCTTAAGCGAGGAACTCAAAAATTGGTATGTTGGTTTTAAATCCCGGGTAGACATCCGCTTAGACGGGATTTTTGGAAATTCATACGGCAAGGGACAAAAAGAGTAGAATTAACTTCTTTGGCGGACTGACTAAATCTTTCAGCCAAGGAAGTTGAAATTTGGTATGTGGGTTCATAATTCCGAGAAAACATCTTAGGGCCCAACTATATTTAGTAAAATTGAATTAAAGGAATGAGCGATTGTATGAAAATACATCGAAGCACCCATAGTTAGCTTAAATCAACTTTCGGAAAGTTCCATCTTTATAAATTTGTTAAATTTGTAATCGAAACTCATCGTACCCAACTTAAAAAAATTAAAAACATTTGCAACAAGCAAAAGAAATATAAAAAAATAAGAAAATTAATTAAAACATAAAAAAACATAGAATTAATTCGAAATCTGTCGAAAATTTTCAAATTCAAATAAGTGAATATGGTTGGTCTTAAATTTGAAGAAAACTTAAACCAAATGTTGAACTAAATTAACAAACGATAAGTCAATTGTGGTTGAAGCTTTAGACGGGATTTTTTTGGAAAATATTACGGAATGGGGCATAAAAAGGAAAAGTCGCTTCTTGGCAGCGTGGCTAAACCGTTAAAGCGATGAATTTAAAATTCTGTAAGCGGGTTTCCAATTCAAAGTAGACATAATATGACCTAATTGTTTAAGCGTTGAACGTGAAACTTGGTGAGTTCCACATACCGCGGACACAACGGCTAAGGCAGGATTTAAAGAAATTCCCACGAGGAGGGGAACAAAGGGTAAAGCCACTACCTTGGAGGCTATACCCCTAAAGAAAGGAACTTGCAACTTAAGCATCCGCTTAGACGGCGTTTTTGGAAATTTCTACAGGATGGTCTTGAAATTAAGTATTTGGACTCCTAATCCCGCATAGATTCCGGGAGGGCATAAAGTGCTAGCCAAACCGCTGAAGCTTGGAAGTAAGTATGGTGTTTAAAATTGTCTTTGCTTACACAGAGAGAATATTTTTGGACGAGTTTTAATGAAATTTTTCACTAAAATAATAAAACTTCACAAAATTAAACTTTTCATTGAAACAATGCATTTTCGTTTCATTTATTAAAAACTTCATTTCATTTAATTAAAAAAGTTTTTAATAAATAAATAAATAATGTTTTCTATTTGTAATGAAAGTAGCATTTTAATTATGATCTCAAAACTGACAATTCCAAATTGAAATAGAATTATTTTTTTTTTTTTATTTTATTTAAAGCACAACAACAGTAGCTTTAAAATGAGATATAAATCAAGCACGTAGAAGTAACCGTTAAAAAGATAAGACCTAGCAAAAAAAAGTGCTTACCCAGAAGCGCTTCCGGAATGCATTATTTAATTACGAAGCGCTTCCAAAGCATATCCAGAAGCCATGAGTTTTGTTCGCGATGTCCCACTTGGTATGTCTCTTTTAAGCAGATGAAAAGCGCTTCTTTCATGTGCTCTTAAAAGCAATAAATTCATGACTTCTTAGGTAATAAGAAGCGCTTTTTAGTATGTTGACAACGTTAATGCTTCATGGTATGCATTCTTTATTGCTTCATTGTATGCATTATTCACTGCTTCAAAGAAGGCATTTTGGGAAGCACTACAGAATGCATTCAGTAATTGCTTTATAGTATGCAATGCGGTGTAGCGCTATTTTGGAAGCATAAAATGTAGTTACTGCTTACCAAATTCAGGTTATTTTTTGCTGGGGAACGATTATTTAGGACTACTTTTGTTATATTTTGAATTTTTTTTTTTTCTTATATTAAAACGCTAGCAACCCAAAACTTGGGTGGTGACATATCGATATGACACTTACCGTCCGTACCAAGTTTGGTTAAAATTGAAGCGGGTAGAGGTCGAAAATTGGATATTTTTTTTTTTGATGCTTTTATATGGAATGAGTCAAATATATTCCGATATATATTTAAAACTAACGGCAACGAAGTATCGGGCTTTAAAGCTCGTTATTTCATAAAATAATTCGTATTTTTATTTTTTTTTTTTATTATTTTACTTACAGTCTAAAAATGAACAAGGTGATGCCACTCCTTTGGATATGAAAAATTTGGAAGGTATTTATTGGGTACTAGTTGTAGGCAGTGGTATGGCTTTAATCCATGGTATAATAAGTTGGATTTGTTTCGTTTTACGCAAAGCTAGAAGTCATAAGGTAAGTAATCTCTAAAATAGAAAAACAAAATAAAAAATTAATAAAAAGTTAATATAAATATATAATAACAAATTAATTTTTAAAGGTACCTTTAAAAGCAGCTTTCATGGAAGAATTTAAATTTGTCCTAGAGTTTACTACTTATACACGAGAATTGAAAAACGCTGCCTCCATTTACTCACCCAGTCGTAATTCTTCATTGACTATACAATCTTTAGAAGATGAAATAAATACAGTAGATAATTTAAAATGAAAATGTAAATGTAAATGTGAATTTTAAAAGTTAATTTCTTTTATTTTTTAAAATATTTGTCTTTATAAATGGAATGTTAACAGGGTTATATTTTTTTATAATTTAATAAATTAAAACCATATACAGTGCCAGACAAAAGTTTTGACACAGTTAGTTTTCTTTAAGTAATCCTTCTTTTTATGACACTAAACCGCAACATTTAAAAATAAAATCATTTTATTATATATTTTACAAGTGTTTTTAATATCATATCAGTCTTTAAATGAAGAAATCATCTGTGATTGCAAAAATATTTAACAAAAAAGTCAAATTCTAATATATTTTGAGGACTAAAGTTTTGGCACACTTATTTATATTCATCTTTCGGTTCGAAGTTCATATAATACAGTAGTCTTGTGTAGTAGTTATTTCTTGGCCATATATGACCCTTTGGGTTTGATTATTTAATTGAAGAATAATAAATAAAAACACTTTCATTAGCAAATATAAACAAAGTGCTTATTTCCTAATTTGTTTCTCTTTTAGTACATCATAAGTACGATATATTTTGGTGAATTTGGGTTTTACATTTCACCAATCCGTCAAAAACTATATTTTTATATGAGTTAGGTGGCAAACGTTGAGTTAACGAATCATTATTGCCAATTACTCACTTTAATGTTAGATACGGGTAGCGGAGGGATCACTGAAATACGTGAGTCGTTTCAAAGTGCCCAAATTGTAATATTTTCGGGCTTGCCAGTAAAATACTAGTCTTTTTAGAAATAAAAATGTATGATATTCCACACTTTCGTAGGATTTTCTTGGAGGACATTTTAATAAACGGTTCTGTCCATTAAGCACATAACGACAATTTCCCCAGAACCATTAGATCGCATTTAAGGCTACAGAACAATTTTTTTTTTTTTTTTTAAAGAGAAGCAAAGTAACACTCAGGAAATTCTTCCTATTAATTAATCTGTTGCTTTCTTTGGAAAGGGGATAGTGGAGAGATGAAAGATGAAAGATGAAGGGCTTTAAACATAGCAACACTGTAATTGCGCGAGTAGTTAAGTCTTTGAACAGTTGTTGCTCGACACCTGATTTAGAGTTGGCGAATTTATTGAAGCTTTTTGTTTCATAGCCCTGTTTCATTATTTTACTTCGGTAGGGTTAAGTGCTATGGGAACACCGAAGGTGGGCGCAGCGATACATATAAGTGATAGAAAACTCATACATATTATTTTTCTAAATTGATGTTGTCGTCACCGGGAATCGAACCCGGGACCATCTGTGTAACAGTCTAACGCGCTAACCATTACACCACACGACCATTTCCCCAGAACCCTTAGATCGCATTTAACGCTACAGAACAATTTATTTGACTGTATGTTTGACTACACATAATAGTAAATATTGAATTTTCTAGCAGCTGTCATACGCTATTAGAGCGGAAAACTTGGTATATTTTTCATCCTGTTGTACTACTAGGTTCCATAAACGGTTCGGCATGTTTTTGTGTGGATGAGTAAAGCCCATCCATTTATGCTATTGCGTTTAGGCTATTTATAAAAATTTTAAGGTTTTTTACTCAAACAAACAAAATTTTAACTGGACTAAAGAAGTGATCATATGTTGATAATTGAGCATCCAGTACAATAAATATCATGTCACAATCTCTTCATATGATATTTTTCGGTTCGAAGCGATGTTTCTGAAAATATGAGCTTCTTTTATTTCACTTATTATGTAAGGACGGCCCAATTGCAATTTATTTTGTATGTTCTGCTGTTTTTAAACTATTACCGACTTTCCAAATTGTAATTAAGATTCGCTTTATGCGAAAGCTTTTTTTTTTGAAAGTACGATTTTTCTATAAAAATTGCATATTTTTAAGAATGGGAGATATCATGCCATAAGTTATTTTTTTCAATTAAATCGGTTTGTTGAAAATTTTAAAAGCTGTCAATTCAAAATTAATTGAATCAATTAAATATTTGCTCAAATTCGGAACTTGCTTGACAATTCTGCAAAGAAACCCCTTAAAAAAAAATGTTTCATAGTCCCTACGTTTCAATAGTGTCAATTTGTTCACATAAGTATAAATAAATCTGCTAACTAAATGAGAATTGCATGCCGGTTTATATTCAATGTTATTTAAATTCAAGTTATAAAAAACATTTGGTATGGCAACAACACTTTTATAAAAAAAAATATTTGATATGGCAACAAAACATTTGGTATGGCAAGAACAATTTTTTTTTTTGGTTTTTGGGAAGGTATAAGATATTGATCACTTTTTAAGTTATTATTTAATAGCAATTTTTGTTGTTGGCTGGATTTCAGCAATTAAAGTTATTGAATTGGTGGTTTTCGTGATTGAAATGGGTTTTTATTTTTTGTGTGTTATGCTTTTTTAAAAAGTCTACAGTAACGAAATGTGCCAAAACTTATGTCCATTCAAAAACTGACTACACAAATGTGTTTGCTATTTTCACGCGGTTTTTGAAAACAAAATGACATTGTCTTTTTTACATTTAAATCTATGAAATGTCAATTGATCATCTTCATTACAATGTTTAATTATTTTCCATTACTTAAGATGTTAGCAAGATTATTCAAGTTCAAGAAATTTCATCATCCGCTAATTGAAAGCAGACTTTATCTACTGACAGGTCCTTATATGTTTTATTTCGAGTCGCCGAAAATCTTCAGAGGAATTAGTTCAGTTCTTCCAATTTTGTTTTTTACTGCTCGTCGGGTAAATAAAACAAACGGGTAAAGCGTTGATATTTTTCGTTCAAAATTTGGGTAAATATTCTACCCCTTCTACATTGGTTCTCTGAAGATGTTTCATCATGTAAGGACCTGTCAGTAGATAAAGTCTTTTTATTTAATAAATACACATTGCACGGTTTTTTGTTTAACAAAAAACAAATGATCTTGAACTTGAATAATCTTGCTCACATCATTATTTAAAATAAACTTTTGATTTTAATTTTTTTAAATTTAAAAGTAAAATATTTTCCATTACTTTTGTCGTAATGAAGCATTTCGTTTGATTCAAATAACAGTGACAAAACTTTTGTCGGGCACTGTATAAATTAATAAATACTTAAAATACAATAAATAATACTGTTAAAATATTAATAAAAAATACATATATATTAAAATTATATTCGATATTCATTATGACAATAAACGGAATGTTAATTTAAAATTAATATTCAAAATTATATAAAAATTTGTTTTTCTTATTTAATTTGTTCCTTATGAGTGAGTTTCAAAGTTAAAGAAGTGCATAGTAGTAGTAGTAGTAAAAGAAGTGTTAGATAATGCAGGAGAGTGTTTTAAACACTTCTAAAATTTATGTCCAATTTTTAGCTTTCCATAATAAAACATGTATATGATTATCTACATCTTGTGGTTGATTTTTATATTGATTTTTTAAATGATCATAAGCGTGGGTAGGAGTTGCTACATGTTTTGTTGAGTTATCCATGGTATCCATATAACGTGATATTAATGAACGATAACGTCTACCAATTGTCGCTATTAGGGGAACATTTTGATTTGGTACAGCTATAATAGTTTTGATCTATAATACAAAATATATAATCATCAATATCAAAATATAATCTCAAATTATGTTTTTTTTTCTTTGCACACTCACTTCATTTTCATATGGTCGAAATACTGTAATGGGTCTTAAGGTATTCACCTCGGCTATGATTAAACAACCCCAGGTTGTTCCGATATACAATTCTTTGCCATGTACACACAAGGCTGATATTTGACATTTTATTAGACTTAAATGTTCATCGATTGCTATACTCTTTAACGATTCCGAACATGGTAAAAGTTTTGAACAATCCAGTTTATTTTCAATTTGTTTATTGGTGGCATGCCATTGATATACCATAAAACCGGGATAGAGACAGGTATACACATATGTATCATTGTTACACATTCTAGCTACTTTAAGATCTTCAATGGCATTCGGTTCATCGCTGTGGCACAATGCTTGATGACCACAAACACCAGTTGTACTGAGTGGAAATACATTTAATTTGCCAGCCATTTCACCACACCACAGTTCATAAGTGCTAAAATATCGATTGAAAATAATGTTGTAATATTAGAGATTTAATTGAAATTGACTTATTATGGGGGAAAATCTTGTAAATAGGGAAATTTCTATAGATTAAAATTTTAAGAGTCCTCAAAAATCACCTAAATTCCAAAAGGCCTTAACTAACAAAAAAAAATCTAAATTGGTTTTTTGATTGAATACAATGTAGTTAACCAAAATACACCTTCCCACAAAAATTTACACGTTTACGACCAACAAAACACTAATTTTTGTAACGAACATCAAAAGGCAATTTCAATCACCAATACCCCGGTTTGCGTCGTTAATTGGGACCGGAGAAACGCGACGCAAACCGAAGCACGATTTTCCATACATTTGTATTGATTTTCATTTAATTGGTTCCGAGATTCATAATTTTAGCAGAAAAATTAGATTTTTCAATAAAAAATGCAATTTTTTTATATTTTTTTTTTTTTGAAAACAGTTTTAATTAAAATAAAAATATAAAAATTCATGAGAAAAACGTAAAAAAAATATAACAAAAACATAAAAATAAAAAATTCATAGTATAAAAGCAAGATTTGTTATTTTTCTATTCTGAGCTTGAGTCAATTAAATCGATTACCATTTCTTCGGTTAGGTTTGTCAGTCTAGCTGATTTTTGTATGAAGTTATCTAAAAGTTGTTGGATTGTAACGGCTTTTTTTCCAAATAAATTTCTTTATAACAATTGATTGAGTCGGTCACATTTCTAGACACTTTTAAACTGCGATCTTCGTCTGGATCATTGTTTACAAAAATATCCATTGCTTGCGATATCAACTGCATCGCTTCAGAAATTTTAGCAGCAGTAAGCTTTTTTTCTTCTGCTTCGACCTCAAACGGAAGTGTTTCATAGTCCAACTCATTGTTACTCTGTATTGCTACCAAACTTTCGTTATTAAGCTCTTCGCCGTATAAAAGGAGTTCATTTATATCTTGTTCTTCCATTCCATAAAAATTTGCATTTCTGGCTGATTCTGCAAGTTCTTTACATACGTGTGGAACATCATTAATATCTTCCATATCTTTGAGAATACATTCTGGCCATAATAGACGCCAAGTTCCGTTCATGCACGATTCTTTTACTTCTTTCCAAGATAGGTGTATATTTTCAATAGCCATCATGATGTTGTAATTTTCCAAAAATCTTTCATGGAAGGCAAATTATCTCCGTCAGTACCTTTTAGAAGATGATTAAAAGTTCGTCGCAAATAGTATGACTTGAAGTTGGATATAACACCTTGGTCCATTGGTTGTATCACAGATGTGGTATTTGGAGGCATAAAAATAACTTTATTATTTTCCGAATAATCGTCTGAAAAACAGGATGACCTGGTGCATTGTCAAGTAACAACAGCATTTTAAAATCAATATTTTTGAAGAACAATAAGCCTTTAGTTCGGGAACAGCACAATTATCCATCCAATCTCTAAGCAAGGTTGCAGTCATCCATGCTTTTTTATTTGCACGCCAGTGAACAGAAAGCTCGCTCTTTTTAAAATTTTTAAAAGCTCTCGGGTTTCCAGAGTGGTAGATTAAAAATGGCTTAAATTTAAAATCTCCCTCTGCATTTCCTCCCAAAAGAAGTGTAAGTCTGTCTTTACTAGTTTTATAACCAGGCGAAGATTTTTCGGATTTAGAAATGTACGTTCTTCCTGGCCAACGCTTCCAAAAAAGTCCGGTTTCATCAGCGTTTAAAACTTGTTGTGCAGAATACCCACCTTCTTCAATGATTGCTTTTAACTCAAGTTTGAACTTTTCTGCAGCTAAAGTATTTGCACTAGCAGATTCTCCTTTTAATGCAACGCTATGCAAATTTCCACGGGTCTTAGAACGGTCAAACCAACCTCTACTTGCTTCAAATTCCTCTGCACTCTCGGCACTTGATAGCGGATAGTTTTCTTTCAGGTCTTCAAATAGAGTTAAAGCTTTTTTTTTTGAATTACCATTTGACTTAATGGCATTCTTCGCTGATTTTGATCTTCTATCCATATGCTAAGAAGTGACTCCATTTTTTTCATTAAAGGACTTCTCATTTTCGTTACCTGTTTATGTTGTAAGGATGTTGCGGTTTTAGCAAATTTTTTAATTTTATCAGCGTCTCTGTAACAAATGGATTTAATTGTAGAAGGTGCTAATCCAAGGCCTCTTCCAATATCAACAGCCTTTTCCACTAATTTAAAACGTTTCAAAATGTCCAGTTTTTCTTCTAAGCTTATTTGCTTTCTTTTTTGACTCATTGTTGCAAAATATTTAGATTCAACCTCTCTTCAGCAAATGTAATTTGAAACTACTAACGACCTTCAACTTTCAACCAGCAGACAACCTGTACATACATATTTGCATTAGCCTTAAGCGGGAAATCCCCCTTTTCTGTTTTAGCTTTGTATAAACATTTTCATATTAACGACGCAAATCGAAGCACTAACGACGCAACTTCGAAGTCATGCAACGCAAACTGAAATATAAACGGGAAATCCCCTTTTTTGTTTTAGCTTTGTGCACACATTTTTATATCAACGACGCAAATCGAAGCACTGGCGACGCAACTTCGAAGTCATGCGACGCAAACTGAAACCAAAACGACGCAACTTCGAA
The DNA here is from genome assembly GCA_021234595.1 of Delia radicum. Classification (NCBI taxonomy): domain Eukaryota; kingdom Metazoa; phylum Arthropoda; class Insecta; order Diptera; family Anthomyiidae; genus Delia; species Delia radicum. The sequence goes on from JAEKOY010000409.1 coordinate 24,056, forward strand.
ATCACAGAAATTTGAAAACGAGGCAACTTCGAAACGACGCAAACCGAAGCGACGCAAACCGGGGTATTGGTGTATATTTCAATTTCAAAAAGTCAAGGTGCGGTTTTTTTTGGCCTTTTATGTAATGATTTACACTGTTTTTCTGTTTAACCAATTTAGTTTTATTTTATTATCTCGGAATAAATTAATTAATTTTATAAATTTTTCTCGAAAATTTTTAAATAGTTAAAATGCGTTTTGTTTTAAAAATACTCACAATACAATATATAAAAATAAATATAAATATAAATATAAGTTGATTAAAAACTTTTAATTACTGTCGAAAAGCAGTATTTTTTTCGCTTGAGAAATTTTTTCAGTGTGCCTTCACAACTTCTTTGAAGTTATTTAGGCATACAAAATTGCTACACACCGATAAAATTTCCTAGTTGCTCAGTTAAAGAATTTCTCAGTTAAAATCGGAAAACTTCCAATTAACTGAAATAATCGTTATCAACTAATGTTTCGGTTAAATAAAACTTTTTTCTCTTACCCTTATAAATAAAATTTGAAATTGTCAAGTATTTTTAAAATAAAATAAAAAATAAAATAGAAAAATTTAAATTTGAAAAGCTGTCAATTAAATATTAATTGAATCAATTAAATATTTGCTGAAATTCGGAACTTGCTTGATATTTTTTCATACTATCGCTCAAAAGATATTGTTGTTGTTTCTTTTTTTGCAATATTTATGTATGTAGTTGTTTCTTTATAAATGTTTATGTATTAGTAATAAATATTATAAATTTATCTTAATTAGATTTTATTAATTCTAATTAGTTAAATAATTTTAATTTAAGTTAAATAATTTTATTTCAGTCGTTTAAATCCCTTACTCCCTACGTTTCAATAGAAAGAAAAAAAAAACTAATTTCTCTGTGAATTTGTTTACAAAAGTATTAATTT
>JAEKOY010000410.1:0-25000 GCA_021234595.1 Delia radicum
TTTTATATCAAATCATGGTTGACAAGTGAAATGATAGTGTTATTGGGTCTCGGCAACACCATTTTAGATAATTTTAAATTGGACTAACGTTTATGAACTTTTTTGTAACCTAACGAAGCTTCTTTTTTTAAAAAACAAACTACAAATTTCGTAAAATTAATGAAAAATTTCATAATTTTTATAAAACTAATTTTTCAATGATACTTTCTAATAGGCTTCCGATTTAAAAATAAATGATATGATGCAACAAAGAAATGTATCAAAAAGTCCGTGACTTTTTGAATGAAAGACATTTTTTTTTGCAAAAAAAAATTATTTTTCAACATAATCTCCTTTAAGCTTAATACCCCAGCAAAACTTTGGTAATGGGTGCGATAAAGTAATGCATTACCTTGTAATGTGTACTCCTTACCTGTATCATTATTTTCCAACAAGAAGTAATGAGTTACCGATAATTGAACACTCATGGATTACCTTGTAATGAGACTTCATTACATTTTACATTACTTCAAAACATAAAATAATGACTTACCGATCATCAATTACATAATGCATGAATTATAAATGTAAAGTAATTATTAATATATATTTTTGAAAATCTATTTATAGACACATTACTTTGTGATTTTTTGTAAGCATAATGGTAAGGTGTATATTTTTGATATCACGAACGAAAACACAAGGCACAACAACTCATCTACATTTTAAGAAATAAAATATTGTATGTATCGATAGCTCAGTTGGTAGAGTTCTCGCCTGACTAGTTGTTAAATACCAGAGACCCCAGGCTCGAATCCCAGCATGACCAAGTTATTTATGTAATAAAAAATAAAGTTATTTATTTAATTAAAAAAAAAATATCTGTAAAAAAAAATTTTTATGCATTATTTTATGAAAATCTATTTATAGACACATTACTTTTGCCCACCATGTAACCATATAAATAACCAGTTACTTTACCCCCTACAAGGTAATGAGTTACTTTGAGGCTCATCGCCTGTAAAATTAATCAGTGAAGTAACGTGTAAAGTAATGCATGAAGCCCTATGGCGATAAATTACTTTACCCATGATTTGGTAAAATTAATCAGTGAAGTAACGTGTAAAGTAATGCATGAAGCCCTATGGCGATAAATTACTTTACCCATGATTTGGTAATGTGTGGTTTTGCTGGGACACTTAGTCGAACGTTTCTCCAATTTTTGTTTCCCTTCCAAAAAAATAGGATTTTTCGAGGTCCATAAAATAGGCATTTGTTTGATCCATCATTGGAGCTAAATCTCTTTCCACCAAGCCATTTTTTTTAGGTTTAGAAATAGGAAATAGTCACTGGGGGCTAAATCCGGAAAATATGGCGGAGGAGGTACCAATTCGTAGCCCAATTCATGGAATTTTGCCATTGAGACTGCACATGTGTGCACCCGTGCATTATCTTGATAAAAAGGAACTTTTTTCTTGTCCATATGGGGTCGTTTTTTTTTAAATCCTCGTTAAATCGGCCCAATAAGTTGGTATAATATTCGCCGTTTATTGTTTTTTTCCTCTTGAAGGTAATCGATGTAGATTATCCCGCGTGCATCCCAAACTGTTGCCATCACCTTATTGGCCGACAAACTTACCTTGGCCTTCTTCGGAGCCGGTTCACCCGGAGAAACCATTGTTTAGACTGCTGCTTGGTCTCCGGAGTGTTGTAATGGACCCATGTTTCATCCACAGTTACAAAACGCCGCTAAAACTCATTCGAATTGCGGTTAAACAACTCCAAACAATCCTTTGAAGTTGTCACACGATTGAGAGCAAACGCGGCACCCATCTTGCAGACAGCTTTCTTAAACCCAACTAATTATTTAAAATCAAAACCACACTGCCATATGAAATGCCTATGGCATCAACAATCTCACGCACTTTTACTCTTCGATCGGCCAACACCATTTCGTGGATTTTTTCGACATTTTCGGGTGTATTGACCTCAATTGGCCGTCCAGAACAACGAAAGTCAGTAAACCACTTTTTTACCATTGAAATCAATGTTGAAGAGTCCCCATAGTATTTATCAAGCTTTTCCTTGGTTTGATTTTTTCGCAAAAATGTTTAATGAGCACTCGAAATTCACTTTTTTCAATTTTTAAAAAAATCCACGAGGTTGTATGTTTGAACAGCTGTTAAACGCAAAGTAAATGACGGAACTTGCTCAAAATTTGACAGTGGTCTACTAACAGGTGGTACTTGATGGGAGCAGTGTTGCATTTCATATAACTACGAGGGAAGTTCGAAAAGTTACGGACTTATTGATCCGCCCTCGTATCTAATTGAAATACAATTTGATCCAATAAATGGTGGATCGTATTGTATAGAAATGGATTATATTACATTGAGTTTGATATCATTTGATTCGATTCAGGGAAAATAAATTTGATAAATTGAACACAGGGGGCTAGATGTTATAGTCCGATTATTAAGAGCACAATTTAAATTTAACTTACAGTCAAATTTAAATTTTATATTTTATTGGGGATTTTTGAATTTTATTCATCGTCTTCTTAGACAGTGTGCAATTAATACTATAATTAATATGCACATATTTTTCAATTGTTTGAGATAGGCGTGGTAGAGAAGATTAAGCATACTTTTCTAAAAATCATAACTACATTGTAAATTTTTTATTGAATTAGACTGCGCAGTTTCTGGTAACACAACCTTCATCAGTAATCCTTTTTGACAATACTGTAATTATTTGTTATGGTTTTTATTGTTTGATTGCATCTATATGAAATGTTTATTTATTAAATGCAATCCTGACCGTGGCTTGAACCTGCTTTCTTTGCCACATGCACTTCGCACTACACTTTAGACAGAGGCTCTAACCAATTGATCTAAAGTAGGTCGATTTTTGCTGTGGCTTAAAACCAGTTTCAATTACACGGGGTCGATTTTACATTGAATTGTAATTGCAGAAGATAGCTAAGACAAACACCACAACAATTCACAATTGTTAGAAAATCATATGTAATCTAATTTCCACTATTTCCCACATTTTGTGAGTTGGAGCAACTATGATGTATTTTTTGTACATACGGTAGTTTGGCTATTCACGTAGTTGGGGAAGAGTTGCCAGGGAGCAAATTTTTGATATATTTTATTGGGGATTTTTGAATTTTATTTATCGTCTTTTTAGACAGTGTGCAATTAATACTATAATTAATATGCACATATTTTATGTTTAACAATCAAATATTTATATGTCAAACTAAAATTTTTGGAGTCTGATATTTTAAATAGTGATGTTCATTTAACTTAATTTTTATTGGTATTTTCAATGAAAATTTTCGAGTTGATATTAAAATATTGAGTAGGATGTTATATATTTCAAAACAAAAACGTTACTTTTCCACAACTTAACAATTTATTTATTTTTTTACATGGGGCAATACATTGCTTGTTTAATCCTTTGGTGTTCCCACCGAAGGCAAATAATGAATCAGGGCTATGAAACAAAAAGCTTCAATAAATTCGCCAACTCTACATCAGGTGGCGAGCAACAACTGTTCTAACACTTATCTACTCGCGCAATTACAGTGTTGCCATGTTTGAAGCCCTTCAGCTTTCACCACCTTTCATCTCTCCTGTATCACCTTTCCAAAGAAAGCAACACATTAATAAATAGGAAGAATTTCCTGAGTGTTGCTTCTCTTTTAAAAAAAAAAAAATCATTATGCCGTTTTACGAAAAATTACAGCGGCAAATACATTTGTATCTTAATGCCATACTTAACTATATTAAATTGTACATACCTGGCTCATATTATATAATATTATATTTACTCGGGCTGTATGAAATTTTTAATAAACGAAAGTATGTATACAGTAGAGGGGCGCATTAATGTTTTACAAAATATTATCTTGAGTGCTGTGATGACAGTTTTGACGATTTTTATACTTAAAATCATAGCTGTTGAGTAGTGATTAGAGATCGTAATGATTAGTAATTTGATTACTTTTTTTTTGAGAGGTGAAGTAATGATTAAATCACGATTATTTTCAGTTTCGCACGATTTCTAAATATTTACGATAACAAATAATCTAAAAGTAATCAGGATTACTTGTAATTACGATAAAATAATCAAAAAGAATCAAGGATTACTTTTGATCCTTCTGATTATTTTTAAAGTCTATTGCATTCACTCTTAGTGAATACCCTTAACAAATGCAGCGACAAAGACTTTGGTCCACATGAAATTCAACCAGTACCATTTGATTTTAGTTATTTTTTTCCTAACCGGCATATCTTTTATAAAACTGTTATATATCGATTTTATTTTTACAAATTTGTTTGCATTCTTCTTAATTTCTTTGACACACGCAAAAAAAAGCATGGTTGAGGGAACCATATTCGAAGAGCATCATATATTTTTGGATTTATGATTGCGTTACAATTGTTGTGACAACCATACTCTTATCTTTTTCTGTATCATAATATGATAATTACATTACCATATTATGGATCTTAATACTATCATATTATGGTTCTGTGCATTTTTATTACTTTTCATAATATGAGCAATGCAGTATTTCTGTTGAAACTGGATTAAAAAGTTTTGCATGTTTTTTTTTTATTAGTATATTTATTTAATAATTCACACATTTTAATAAACTTAGGTTTTAAATAATTTAAGTAATCAAATTGTCTTTGTTCCGAAGAATAAAATTTGTGAAATATTCTGTCAGCTATACAAGCTATACATGTGATTTCTGCATAAAGCACTCATAATAATATTGTTAAAAATACAATTTCACAATAAATTTAGATCAAACCATGTTTGCAGCAATCATAATATTATGCAGTATAACCATAGTATACTAGTTATAATATTATGATCATGGACAAGAATTTCGTCGTCATTTATTACCATATTATGATTATTGCAAAAATATATTATGATTATTTCGTACTACAGACTTAAAAGCACGTGTATTTTGCTTAAATTTTTCAAAGTGATCATCTTGTAGTTGGCGTAGCTATAATATGGATGTAGTTACAGAAAGGAATATGATAATAAATATTATGTTATGATTGTAGACAAGCCAATAATATGATAACTGATAGAAGAGAGATTTTTACTAGAACATGATTAAGGCAACCATATTATTGGTATTATATGATTGATACAATAATAATTTAATTGAAATAACCATTTGTGGCTATAGGAAATATAGTTCTGTGGCCGCAATCATATGGCAAACACATTTTTTATCTGCGTGTATGCAATTTAAAACTAGTGCTTGCGGTATTTATTGAAATTTTGAGAGATAAAAAAAACTTTTACTCATGCACGGCTTTGTTTTTTTTTGATTGGTGTGCAAAAAAAACTTGATCAAGAAAACTCGCGGTCCCGAAACACTCAAAACAAAATAAATCAAGTTAATGAAGTAATTTCTATATTTTTACCAAGAAAACTTATCCACAATGTTTTTTCTTCCGATTTGTCGGTAATAATTCACATTTATTTGTATTTAATAATTTTCGAATTGTTTTTCAGAAATTTTAAATGACATTTTAGAACATTTGAATCATGAAACAATCACTCCAAAATTCTACTGATGTACTTTCACTCACGTCGAATGTTTTTAATTGTATATTGTATATTTTTTAAAAATTATAATGGGTTTTTAAAAAAGGAAATCAAAAGTTTTTCAATTGCCAATCATAGTGAAGTGTGTTATATCGGGTGGAAATTGTAATGATATTTCATAATGATTTTGATACATGGGAATTAGTTATACGTTTTTTATATTACCTTTTTATTTTTTGATGTGGGTTTTATTGCACTCTACAAAGGCAGCTACATTTTGGGATTAGATTTTCTTTAATTTTGAGAAAAATTTTCTATTCGCTATCTATATATTCTTTTGCCTAAATCGTAGTATTTCACCGCTAGAACCACCTAATTTGACTTTCCTAGTAAAAAGGTTTAGATATGACCAGATATGATCATATATAATTATATCCAACATTTGAGTCTATCCAATTATATCAGAGTTCAGATATATTGATATCTACCTTCAGATATAATTATATATCTTTGCAGGTATGTTTATATATAAATAAATGTAGGGTTATATATAAATATATATCTAGTTATATATAAATATAAATGGACTCAGATATAATTGGATAGCAACAAATATCAGATATATTTATGTATGGTCATATATGATAATATATAACCTTTTTTACACGGGTTATCTTAAAATTATTAAAAATTGTGCATTTTGCTTATTCTCAAAAACAATATAGACGCGATAGCTCAAAATTTTAGAAAAAATCAATTTAAAAACAAATTGAATGAAAAATCGAATTCTTTTTGACGCTGGAAGAATTTTAATCTGTAGTATAATAGTAGATGTGGCTATTGTTCTAATGCTTTTTAAATGACAATGATCCGATGTATATTATACCGGGTCCGCCAAATAACTTTTTTTTATTTGAACTCCTGAACCAATTGGACTTTGTATGGCGTCATACCAAGGTCTTTATGCAAAATTCGTCTCAATGATGTCTCCGAAATGTTCAATTGTTGAGAACGACGGTGAATTGATGTTGATGGCTCTTCACGCACACTTTCTGCCACAGCAGCAATATTCTCGGGTGTACGCACTGTTTTTGGCTTTTCATGCGTTGGTTTATCGATGAGGATGCCAGTTTCTTTCATTTTTTTCACAAGATAACGAACATACGGACCATATTCGTTCAGCTTAAGGATAAAACTAATTATCTGTCAAATCAGACATGAGCTAAGTGTTACCATTCACGAAATAAGCACTAGTTGAAAAAAAAACGTTAGATGGCGGACCCTTTAGAAACTAAGAATGTTGAAAATTACCCACTTTTTGCATATTTTTTATTAAAAAAAATTACGACTAATTTAATTTCAAGAAGTGGCCGACTGTCAGATGCTGGCCGATCTGCTATGGAATCGCCGATATATATATTTTTTATACAAAAAACATCTTATTTTGATTTATTTGTTTACTTAATTTCATGTTGAAAATTAATTTTTTAAAATAAAAAAATGTACAATTTTTCAAAAAGAATCAAAAGTAATTTTTGAATGTAGTCTAATTATTCTTTTGATTATTTTATAGGAATCTCAAGTAATCTTGATTACTTTTAGACTATTTGTAATTGTAATCAATAAGTAATCAAAAATTGTTGAGTAAAGAATTACATAATCATTACAGTTATTTTTAAAACATAATCTAATTGATTACTAATCGTAATCGAAATTTAACAGATATGCTTAAAATAGCAAAAAACATAATATTTAACTTACAATTTTTTGTATTTTTTTCATGGGATACTTTAATTTTGTGCAAGTTTTTATAATTTTCAAGATTTAATATTACACGGCATCACAAAGGACAAATTAATAAAGATCTGACCATTAATAATATATATTTCGGACATGCTGATTTCAATGGTGTATTTATTTTTTTGATCAATGGTACAAATTTCGAAAAAAATTTCTTTAAATATAGCAAAAACAGACATTAGCAATAAACTAAGAGTGTAATGGCCGTAATTTCAAGCAATATATACCTACTGGTGCTTAGATACCTACCGTGTACACGAACAAAATCGGGTAGGTATCTAGGCACCGGTAGGTATCTATTGCTTGAAATTACGGGCATAAGTAGCGCACAAAGGGATTCACTAGAGTTACCTGGCTATTTACTCGCAGGATTACTTTTATTCTCTATTACCAAAAACTTTTTTTTTTCCATCCGCTATTTTAAAGCAGACTTTATCTACTGACAGGTCTTTACATTTTTCATTTCACGTCACCGAAAATCTTCAGAGAACCAATGTAGAAGGGGTATAAGATTTTACCCAAATTTTGAAGGAAAAAGATCAGTTTTTAAACGTATTGTTTTATTTACCATTAAAACATTTTTAACTAATAAACATGGTTCGTTTATAGGCTAGAATACAGCTTTATCCGAGAAATGAGCCCACATAATTATATAAGTTTTCATTAGTTTAGTTTTAATTTGATAATATCAGATTAATATCAGATTAATGGCACACAATACGGCATACGAAAAGTTAAGTTTGGGTCATAGTGGTATCTCCGTAGTGGTATCTCCGTTTTAAAAGATTATGTCAAAATACACAGAAAAATTTATAGTAATTAAATGTGCTAAAGTCCCAAAACTTATTTAACAAATTGTGAAAAGCAATCTGATGTAGGCGTGTCCCTATCCGGATTTCATTCCTGCCTAAGGAAATCTTCAGGGGACTTTGTTATTAGAATTTCTAGAGATATTTGTTATGTTAAATCACAAACTCAATGAGAGTTTCTTGTCCTCGTCTAGGAGCGAGATTCAAAATTTAAAATATCAAAGAAAAACAAAAACAACAACAAAAAATTGTCACAATTGGCTTTGTCATCTTCCAAATACTACTCTGTTTTTTTGACAGACCTAGCAATGTAGTGACGTTTGTTCAAGTAAATCAACAATAGAAAATCATATGTTTTCTATTAGTGTCAGTTACATTTAAATTTGCACAAGCACCTGCATATTTGTTATTTAAATTATTGTCAAACAATTTCAATTAAACTTTTGTTGGATTTCAAACTCATTTTCAACTAAATGGTATTAACTAATGGTATATATGTATTAACTGTTTAATTGAAAATGAATTTGGTATAAACAATAACGTATAAAAACAATATAGAAGATAATGCAAAAATTTTAAAAAATCGCTAAAATTAAAAAATCGATTAAAGTAAAATATTCGCGTTTTTTCAATATTGGGTTTTTTTTTTTCTTTTTTAGACTTTTTTTAAATTTTGTCAATTTTTTTAAATTTCTGCAATATTAAAGATTTTTTTTTTTTTTAATTTTGGCAATTTTTTTCAAATTTGTCGGTTTTTTCAAAAGTTTTCCATTTTTTTTAAATTTTGGCGATTTGTTTTTAATTTAAGTAATTTTTTCCCCAATTTTTAGGGAATTTTTTTTTTCTAATTGTAATTAATGTTTTAATAGCATCTACTAAAAATTCGTTTGAAATAAAGCAAATCAAACATATTAGCTAGGTTGATACTAGTATTTCGATCCGGCTAAAGATCTCATCAGAACCCGAAGTTTTAGAAAAGTTAGAGCCTCCATAATAGGCAGAACTTTAACAAAAAACCTATTAATAATCAATTTTACTCCATTCTTATCTTCTTAGTAATCAAGCACGTGGTTAGGTCTTTTCCTAACAAGCATCATGACGTTACTAAACTTTGAAGACCAAAAATGTTCTATTTATATAAAAAAATTTTAGTTTCTACTCTGGCTCAAGTAATATTTTTTACAGTTGTACTAGTTTTTTGTTTTTATATACATCGAGGTTATTTTTATGTTATTTTCAATTTATAACGAGCTTTCAACCTCCGTATATTTACAAAAATAAAGCAAATCAAATATATTAGCTAGGTTGATACTAGTATTTCGATCTGGCCAAAGATCTCATCAGAACCCGAAGTTTTAGAAAAGCTAGAGCCTCCATAATAGGCAGAACTTTAACAAAAAACCTATTAATCATCAATTTTGCTCCATTCTTGTCTTCTTAGTAATCAAGCACGTGGTTAGGTCTTATCCTAACAAGCACCATGACGTTACAAAACTTTGAAGACCAAAAATGTTCTATTTATATAAAAAAAATTTAGTGTGTACTCTGGCTCAAGTAATATTTTTTACAGTTATATTTCTGAAGAATTGTATCATTACTTTTAATCGTAATAATGTAGACATGAAATATGATTTTACTGCAAGCCATGAAATCACAGCTTTTCATAAGGGCTAAAATCAGCGCTTATTTTGTGCAAAAGTAATGCTTCCAAGTGGGAATTCGCCATATAAAAATCATGGCATATGTAAGCAGGTTTGTAAGTGATTCTTTTTGGCTTACTCCCTTACAAACCTGCTTTCATGTAAGCAGCATTTTTTATTGGGTAATATCAATTAAATAGTTACAAATTATTCTCATTTTTACTACAATTTCCTTAATAGGACCGAATTCAATTAAACTTTTAATCAACAAATTTGGTTTGCAACACAATTATAGATTTTTCTGTGTAGACATATGAAATTTTTAGTTTGCATTGTCTCATGCGATTTTTTGATTTTATTTTAAAGCAAAGACATCGAAATCTCTTATGAAATGACTTTATTTATTGCTTTTTTGTTTGAAGATTCGAACCATATACTGAATACTGAACTAACAGGCATTTCCTATTTGATCCAAGTAAAAAATAAAACATTTTTATATTTAATTTATCAATAATTATTAATTTTTTAAATTTGTCAAATCATTTCGGGGTGCTCTAGCCCCCTCCCCCCTAAGCTACGTGCCTGCATGGAAGTATATATGATGAGATAAAAAAAATCATCTTGTACATAACATGAGATGCAACGATATTTGCTGAAATATAGCTGTATTAAAAATCTTCGTAAAAATAAATATGAGATATAAATATATATCGCTATATTAGGCCGCATATGTAATAATATATAATTATATCAAGCCATATATGACTATATATAAACTTTTTTCGTCGGAATCTTAATATTTGCGAAATGAATCGTGAGAACAACAAACACATTATTATTTTTGATACACTTACATATATGGTCATAACTTAGGATTTTTTCCAAAAATTTCCTTCGAAATGGACTTATTTGTACTTAGTTTAAGAAAAAAAAAATATTTTATATTTCTCATTGCAAGACAAAAAAATCTGAAATATTTGTTCGAAATTTAAAATTTGGCGACCCATTGGTCCAAAACTACTGAACCGATTAAAAAATAGTCTTTGCTGTGCATGTTGACTGACCAAACTAGATTGCTCCAAAATCGAGATATAGTCATAAAAGTCAAATAACTCAAAAATTTAAAAATTATTAATAAAATGTATTTCAAAAACTATACCGTAAAATTTTTTTTATTGCCATTTTCGGTTTTAATTATATAGCAAAACAATATTCGCACGCTTGGCACAGTTTTTCTGTAAGCTAGTGTTATTTTCTAAGGCTTTTGCTATAAATTTTTAAAAACCAATCTGCTAGTTTTAAATGAATTTATTTTCCAAGTATTATATTTTCAGCGTCTTGAGCATATCTTATCTGACCAACCATCCCGCTTTTGGAGGGATTATCCTGCTTTTTAAAACGCGAACACATTTTAATACATTTTTAATAAACAGTAATAAAGTCTTTTCAAAATGTTTCTTTATTTTATTTTTTTTTATTAGTTAATAATTATATAATTACAAATTATATCCTATTAGCCTAACCGAGTACTAGCTACTATGGCCTTCGGCGCGTTGTAGCGAAAACAGACCAATGCCTCTGGTGGGAATCGAACCCACGACCGCCGCACTGATAAGACAGCACGCTACCAACTAGCCTACCGGGGCGCACATAAAAAGTTTATTATAAGTATTGTTTTTTTTTTTTATTTTTATTAATATATTATCATATATAGGGTCCGCCATCTAACGTTTTTTTTTTCAACTAGTGCTTATTTCGTGAACGAATATGGTTTTGTATACGCTTGAACAACGCTGGGAAATATTGCGACATTACTTTGAAAATCATGGTAATGTTGCAGAATGTGTGCGAAAACTGCGTACGGATTTTGGAAGAAGAGAAGCACCGTCAGCTCCGTATGTTCGCTATCTTGTGAAAAAAGTGAAAGAAACTGGCATCCTCATCGATAAACCAAAGCGTGAAAAGCCAAAAGCCAGAGACAATTGGCGCTTTAAAGGACAATAATCGTGAAACCATTGGTGAAATACAGCTGCACACAATCGATAAAGTGCTTAAAAATTGGACCGATCGTGTAGGCTACTGCATGGCCAGCCGAGGCAGCCATTTGAATGAAATTTTTTTCCATTATTAACCGGAAGGATTGTACTTTCAAATAAAAAAAGAAATTTGAGAAAATATTCAGTAGTTTTTTTTTATAGCATTTTCAAAAAAAAAAAAGTTATTTGGCTGACCCTTTATAAGTTTATATTTACAAATTTATATTGTCTCAGCGGTCTTGAAGACAAATAATAAATGAATTACAAGAGATCAATTAAATTTCATTAAATGTTTTAAAAATTAAAATAACAATTTTTGTTTTGAATGAAAATTTTATAAAATTAAAATATTAAAAAAGAAGCATTTCTAAATTATTCAACTAATTCTCTTTTAGGTTTAATTTAAAAGATGAAATTCTACATTTTTTTACTTAAAAGTCTATTTAAGTCCAAAAAATCATTGGATTATGTCAATTAATAAATATTTTATTGAATTGTGAAAATTTACATTTTAACAAAAACTCCCAAGTTTTTAATGTCTATAATTTATGACATTAGCATTTATACATTTTTAAGATTGTTTGTATTCGTCTTAATCTTTTTTAAGTATCAAAGTACACGTACCTCCCCTATATCCTCCATTTAACTGTTAAATATAGGCATTGCATTTTGTCGTCTAATTTGAATATGTTTTTATTTTTATTGAATAAATAAAAAAATAAAAACTATATCGAATATCGGGACATTTTAAAAATAATAAGCACAAAAGCGACATTTTCAACTTTACCTATTCGGATTTCAGTAAAACTTGGTATACACATTATCCTAGTTAAAATGAAGTTAACGTGTTTTTTATTTTTTTTTAAATTCGTTGCAGTTCGCAGTTAGTCGCTGCTCAAAGTTGGGGATTTTTAACAAATGAATGCATCGCTCCAATAAGGGTATATAATCCATTTTCAAAAATTTACAGGAGAAGAGAAAAACGTGGGAAACACTTATAAAATCATATTTTTCATATTTTTTTTATTGTTTTTTATCACAGTTCGATAATCGATTTCATTCAAATATTGTAAACGCAATTGTTTGAATTTTGCATATAAATATGACAAAATTGTCAAAATTTTTGAATGTTTTTTTTTATTGAATTTTAAATATTTGAATGAACTATTTACGATTTCAAAGTGTATTAGTTAAACTATTTTAATTACTAACGAACACTCAAAAAAAAAAAGTCAGCAAAAAATTTTGCTGAGTCAGCAAAATTTTAGTCAGGAGGGTGCTTGCAAAAAAATTGCTAATGTCAGCAAAATCTTTTGCTGAAAATCAGCGAGCTGATTTTTAGCAACAAAATTAGTAGATTCAGCAAAAGTTTTGCTAACACTTAGTAGATTAGAAATAAAAAAGCCTTGCTAAAAATTAATAAATTTTTTGCTGAATTTTAGTAGACTGAAAAAAACGCAAAAAATTTGTAGAAAAATTGTAATTTAGTTAATTTATTTGCTGAAAATCATAAAACATATTTTTGTGATTCTTTTAAAAATAATTTACTATAATAACGAAATATAAAAATTTTCATTTTCAATTTATAACGAGCTTTCAACCTCCGTATATTTACAAAAATAAAGCAAATCAAACATATTAGCTAGGTTGATACTAGTATTTCGATCTGGCTAAAGATCTCATCAGAACCCGAAGTTTTAGAAAAGTTAGAGCCTCCATAATAGGCAGAACTTTAACAAAAAGCCTATTAGTAATCAATTTTGCTCCATTCTTGTCTTCGTAGTAATCAAGCACGTGGTTAGGTATTTTCCTAACAAGCATCATGACGTTACTAAACTTTGAAGACCAAAAGTGTTCTATTTATATAAAAAAATTTTAGTTTGTACTCTGGCTCAGGTAATATTTTTTACAGTTATATTAGTTTTTTGTTTTTATATACATCGAGATTATTTTTATGTTATTTTCAATTTATAACGAGCTTTCAACCTCCGTATATTTACAAAAATAAAGCAAATCAAACATATTAGCTAGGTTGATACTAGTATTTCGATCTGGCTAAAGATCTCATCAGATTGACGACATGAATTAATTTAATATCTGAAAATATATAGAAATAAATATATATAACATAACAAAAATTTTCTTTCAACTACTTACATCAATCGTTGTCTAAATGATGCTTTCTTTTGAAGAACGCAGCTGCCGAAGATAATTATAGAAACGAAACGAAAAAATAAACAAAAACAAACGAAACGAAAAAAACAACCCTTTTTTTGCAATAAGAAAAAGGAACCATACAAATCTACCTAAGATATCTGTCTTTGTCTTTCGCGTTACTCTGTCTACATGTCTGTATATGTTTCTTTGCAATTTGACCACACTAGATTATTAATCTATTAACATTTATTATAGAAATACATATTAAATTTAAATATTTTCTTTTGTCTTTTATTTTATTAATAGGCAATTATTTTCACAAGCCGGTAACAACGCAAAATTTAAGCTGTTTTAATCCTCAATTTTGTTTTATTATGAAAAACAGATACAAAAACTTCCATGGTTGATATTTTTATATGCCTTATTAGAGTTGTACTTTTTAGTATCATTTTCCTCTTCTATACTACATCTTGACATGCCGCGACATCTACTTCATTCTGCGTATGTCTTTCAATCTGGTTGGCGTCCACACTATTAATGTGCTTATCAGCACAATTTTGTTTTTAGCAAAATTAATTAGTAAAACATTAGTATATTAGTAAAGCATTAGTATAAAACAGTTAAGTGCTGAATAAGTATAACAAAAATGTTAGCTGAAAATACGATTTTAGCAAAAAATGTTGCTAAAAAATAGTACACCTGATTTACAAGACGTTTTACTAACTTTTCTACTAATTTTTTTTTTTTTGAGTGTACAATGTATAAAAAATATTTAAATTTAGTCAGTTTTGCGTTTAAATTTAGTCCGATTTTCAAAAAATTCGCGGTCAAAAACGTATTAAAATTTTTAGCTATATTTCTTTACAGGGTAATATGTATGATTCTTCTTATTTTGAACGAGCTTAAGATCATTTATTAATTAATTATTTATTTCCTATATTTCGTCTCCACATTGGGTGACTTCTTTATTGAACAATTATTACAATTTGATTAAAGAACTTGTTTCAATAATTAAGAACTTATATACATTTAACAAATTTTTTTAAAAAAGGCGGAAAATCAAAAATATTTTCTGTCAATATGAAAAAATAAAAATATTCCAGAAATCAAAATTAAATAAACATAAAAATATCACAGAAAACAAAAATAATTAAAATCTTAACTAGAATATTGAAATACATATATTATTATTGAAATACATATATTATTAAACATCATTAAATATTATTATAATTATTTTTGTTTTCTGTGATATTTTTATGTTTATTTAATTTTGATTTCTGGAATATTTTTATTTTTTCATATTGACAGAAAATATTTTTGATTTTCCGCCTTTTTTAAAAAAATTTGTTAAATGTATATAATTATATTTAATTAATTATGTATATAAAAATATTAATTATTGAAACAAGTTTTTCAATCAAATTGCAATAATTGTTCCCTGAAGAAGTCACCCAATGTGGAGACGAAATATTGGAAATAAATAATTAATAAATAAATAAACTTAAGCTCGTTTAAAATAAGAAGAACTAAATACAAGAAGATAAAAAAAACTTAACATATATATATATATATATATATATATATATGGCTAAAATGTCGTATTTTGGAAAAAAACGCATTTTCAAAAAGTTGTCGATTATACCCTTATTCGAGCTAGGCATAAAAAATTGAATATAAAATATTAAAATTTTGTCTGTAAATGGAAATTTAAAAACTTTGTTATTGCGAAACTAATAAAGCTAAAATGCTACAATTTGTGTATGTATTAAGGTACAGTCAGATCCTTAACATGATTTTTTTCTTTTGACCAACTTATTTAAAACAATCAAGGATATTGAAGGATTTAATTTTTAAAAGAGCATTTTTAAAATTTTTGGTCCTAAAATATTACGAAAAATAATTTTGTGGAATACCAGAGATTATGATCTTTCAGAGTGTCCAGAGTTAGGCAGACAAGGTAACGGAACTGATCGTCTTTAACTTGATAAAGTCCAGAACCAATCCTTGCTCTTGCAACTAACTAAGAAGATTCACGACCTCCGACCCTCCGGGGCAGGTGGACACCGGGCAATGATATTATAGCCCCCGCTATGATATTAGCAAATGTGAGCAACGTTTCATCTGTTCTTGGGCCAACCCGACATATTGGGGGAATAGGGTCAAGCAGATTACGGCACTATTATGGCTGGATAGTGCAATAGAGATGGTAGCGGAAGAACCATTAAATGTCAACTGTAGCGCACATAAGCTTCCAGGAAGCCTACGCCTGCTCTTAGTCAAAAATGACTGTCAGGCTCCACTAAGATCTTCTTTGTCCTTACATGTATCGAATAAATCCTGGCAAACTAGTCAACAAATACATGAATATAACGCAAACAGAAATATATAATCTCCCAGGAGGTCACAGACGTTTGTCAAATCCTCCCGCTTTGGCGGCAAGCTCCACGTGTCTGAGAGGGAGCAATTCATGTTTAGATAGTATTTTAGAAACCTCGAAGCCCTATGCTCCACAGGGAGTTAGGCGGAAATGAAGAAGAAGAAGAAGATGATCTTTCATCTAATATCCATATTGTCATCATATCATGAGTACACATATTTAAACAATTTGTTTAAAAATTTAACTTTAAGTGTCCTTTTAAAAGAACATATGATGTGAAGACGAAAATCTGATTAGATGGTTTAACTACATGTGGTCTCTTTTTTGACATTCATATCGATTTTTCCATGTCTAGCTAAAATTGTTAAAATTTGTCATAAAAATACTTTGGGAAAAATTCCGTTTATTTTTAAGCCGCTCAGATGCCAAATTTGTATATGTTTTAAGTGATACTTAAAATCATTGCCAAAAAAAATTTATTTTTCGACTTTTCGTTAAGAAAAATTAAAATAAAAAACTCATTTTAATCACGAAACAGACGATTCAACTATTTTAATTGCTAAAATTGCACGAACAACGAAAAGTGACGTGTAACGAGAAAGTGAGAAATTGATAGCCCTTTTATTGAATTATTTTTCACTTAAATTTTACGGTCTGTTTTTGTAAGACGTGTCACTCAAAAAATTCGTGTAAATGAGTGAAGAAATTCATTTTGGGGTTTTGTAATGCAAATGTCACTTTGAATTGAGTGAAAACGTAAGAGATGTCGTTTTCGTCGCTTTTTTTTGGTTTCCACAATGCGATTTGAAACGTCACAAACGTCAAAAACAGACGTTCACAAAAAAGTACTCGTCAAAGAAAAAAGGCAACACAATTTAATATTAAAAAAAAAATACAGTAAAACTCGGTTAAGACGAACCCTCGGTTAATACGAACTAATTTAAACGTTCCGTTTTGGCAAAAATTTTCATATAAAATACATCTTATAATACGAACTCGGTTAATACGAACCCTCGTTTATTACGAACTGTTTTAAGCAGTCTCTTTATCCGTTTAATGGGATAGACCTAATATGAATTTCATATCCGTGGATGACTGTCTAGATATAGATGCTAATGTTTTGACGTCACATACTTTATTAGGTGAAGAAATATTGGAGATTGTTAATCCTGCCGATGTTGAAAATTTGTCAAGTAATATATTCGAACAAGATCGTGTGCCGAAGAAGCTGACAATCATATTTTGGTAATAGAAAAACTTATAACGAATGAAATCGTTAATTCAGTCATTCAGAAAAAAATAACAGATTTTTTTTTTAAATGAAGAATTTTAATTGAATTTTTAATTGTGGATGCATGAAATGCTAATTTTATTTTTTATTTATGTAAAAATCTTGTTTTTGTTTTAATAAATACATATTTTTTATCGTTAAAAATACCCGCTTAATACGAACCTCGCTTAAGACGAACTAATTTATTTCGTCCCTCGGAGTTCATCTTAACCGGGTTTTACTGTAATACTTTTTAACAAAAAATTGTAATAAAAAAAAGAATAATGATTTTTATTTTTATTTTCATTTATATTTATATACATTTTTAGTTGTAAATGTTTTTGTTGTTTTTCTTATACAAATTATATTTTTATATCCACTTTTATTGTTTTCTAAACAAAATAAATTAATTTTTTTTTAAGCAAAAATCAGCTGTTTTTGTTTATATTTCAATTATAGTGTTGGGTTGCCATCTAGCAACGAAAAATGAGTTATTTGTATATGAAATAAACTAACAAAAACCGAAAAGCAATATCATGGCAATCTCTACTGTTTGACATAACATAGAGCTTAACGTACTCAAACGTAAGTCAGGCGAACGAATTATAAAAACTCATTTCCTTACGTATTCGTTCGGGTGCCACACGTTCGTCTGAAATTATACACGTATTGTAAAAACAGACCGTTAATATATTTGATTATGATTTTTATTTCGTTTGTATATAAATTTGGTTAAAAATCAATTGATTGTATCAGAAAGTGATCGATATTGTATACCTTTTTATTTCATATGTATACAAATTTGATTAAAAATCAACTGATTGCATTAAAAATTGATCATTGATCTATAACTTTTCAAAAATCCTTAAAAGGATTAGCTTGTCTTATTTATTTTATAGATTGAATTTTATAATATTGAATTTAATGTAAGCAATTCTTATTTAGTTAATAGAGTTATTTAAATTTATGTGAACGAATTGCTCACAGAAATTAATTTTTTTCTTTGTATTGAAACGTAGGGGATATGGCAAAAACTCTTTTTGGATTTTATTTTTGCAAAAACTGGCAAAAATTAGTCACCCTTTGGTTCGGAATACTTCCCTTGTTAGTCTAATACATAGATGCCCAATGTAGTAGTATTGGTGAGAGTGACGAAATAACACTGAAAGAAAACAATGTGTGGCGGGTGTGATATATTTCGAAATAAAAAGATTCTTCAAAGTGTTTATAAATTTTCCCTCAATTAATCATTGTTCAATTTGCAATTAAAAAGTAATGAAATCTTCTATGTTGATACTCTTATTGCAGTTACGCAATAAAAGTATATTTCTCAAACTAGAAGAATTCAGCTTATTGCGTTTTTTTGAGCAAATATAATTCAAATATGAAAATATTTGTTCGCAAACATACGTTGAGGGAAATAAAGATAAGCACTTCAATGAAATCTTCATTATTTCAGGATATATTGTATTATCTTATTATAAAACACAGAAGTTCTGCAAGTGTAGTTTGTCTCTCCCACTCAGCATGCTGATTTCCTATTGGTTGATTGATGATCAAACAAAAGAGCGTAAGTATACATGTGAGTTTAATTTGCTGATATCAGCTACTACTGGGCATCTATGGTCTAATAGCCTTCTTAACCTTCCACTATTGAAATAACCATTTGGCCAACGTGGCGTATGAAAATATTAATATGCATTAATAATGATCATACGTACTGTAGGACAGCATCGCCATATTTTGGCAGAACAACTACATTTCAGGTAAATCGCAAATGTATGGTAATAATGTCGATTTGGACAACATATGGCTTTAACTATCATATATGTGTCAATAATAACAAATATGGTATTTTGAAGGGTAAAAATCTGTCATTATAATTCGGTACTCGATAGACACAAAAGTGTAAACACACATTTTTTTCAATCGCTATAATAATGTCGAATTTTGTGCCTAAAAAAGATGTTTTGCGGGAAAGTCAGATAACATTCTTCCATTTGAAGAAAACGGCTGCTGAAAGTTATCGATTGTTGGTAAAAGCTTACGATCAACATGCACCAACTCAAAAAACTTGTGAACGATGGTTTGCGCTATTCAAAAGTTCTAATTTCGACACAGAAGACAAGGAGAGGCCTGGTCAGCCGAAAAAGTTTAAGATGAGGAATTGGAAGCATTACTAAACGAAGATTGTTGTCAAACGCAAGAAGAACTTGCATTATCATTTGGAGTCACACAGCAAGCCATTTCCCTACGTTTAAAAGCATTGCGATTCATTCAAAAGCAAGGAAATTGGGTCCCATATGAATTGAAAACGATATACGTTGAAAGGCGATTTTGCATGTCTAAAGTGCTGCCTGAACGCTACAAAAAGAAGTAATTTTTGCATCGTATTGTTACTGGTGATGAAAAATGGATACATTACGATAACCCCAAACGCAATAAGTCATATATAAAGCCCGGCCAACCAGACAAATCAACGCCGAAGCCGAATATATATGGCGCCAAGGTAATGCTCTGTATTTGGTTTGATCAGAAGGGTGTTTTGTATTATGAGCTGTTGAAATCGGGTCAGATGTTGCAAGACCGGTCAAAAACTATTTGGAAAACAGTGGATGGGAAGTTTTGGCTCACCCGCCTTGTAGCCCAGACCTTGCCTCTTCTGACTACCATTTGTTTCGATCAATGCAGATCGCCCTTACTGGAATACGCTTCACTTCAGAACAGTATATCTTTTCTTTACCTCAAAACCGGAGCAGTTATTTTTGTGCGGAATCCATATGCTACCACAAAGATGGGAAAAAGCAGTGGCTTACGATGGACAATACTTTGAATAATGTATCAATTCATTTTGTTATTATAATAAACGCATTTTTCAAGCAAAAAAATCGACATTATTAACTTGTATACCAATAGTTACCGGTTTTTTGAGACTGAGAACGACATTTTTTCAATTTCGTTATACTTTTCGCGTAAAAAATTAATTTTTGTGCAACACTTTTTAAAGAAGAGGATTTGATCCTTAAAATGACACCAAGTTTTTAATTTTCTGTTGACGCGTTCAAAAGTTATGATAATTTAAACATTGTATATTTTTTACACATTTGTTAAAAACCCACAACTTTGAGCAGCAACTAAACGCGAACTATAACGAATTTTGAAAAAATAAAAAACACATACTCTTCATATTAGCTGGGAGAATATAAACACCAGGTTTAATGAAATTTGAAAAACCATTATCAGAAAAGTTTGTCGAAAGTTTTTCAAACCTCCCTATCGTTTTATGGTCGGTATTTTGCAATAATTTTAAACAAAATTTATTCTAATCAATTCTTCAAGACGTATGTTATTTGTACACTGAACTTTTGTCATGTTTGTCACAGTGTACTTTGGGTAGTGAGGTCTGTGTATTTAGTTAAATCCAAACGCAATAACTTTAAGCGAAAGGTGTAAAAACGAATATTTTCTTATGTTAGATTATTGAGAACAATTTTAACATTTTTTAAAAGTTAAGAATTTATTTGTACGCAATTTTATAACGGATGACATTAATTTTCTAAAAGAAACACAATTCACGTTAGTAAATATAATAAAAATTTAAAAATCATTTTAAATGATACAGTTTATGCATGAAGACAGAAAAATTTACAAAGAGTGAATACATTTTGTGAGACATTGCACTGTAAAAGGTCAATTTTCCTTTATAATGGAAAATTTTAGTGAATTATAATTAGAAGACTTGTAGGAAAATATCTGCGTGCAAATTTACAATTAAAATGTTTGTCCTGATTTTCGGTAAAGGTCTTGAAAAACTGCACATCGATGTTCATAAGTTGACCCGCTTATGCTTGACGAATAAAGTACATTTTTAGTTTTACTTGTTAAACGGCATCGCCATCATACTTAAGCTATCTGGCATCTATATCTCAATTAGAAACTTTTTTTTTTTGCAAATTTCTGTACTTTTTAAATCTGAACTATTTTGTGGGCTCAAAAAAATATTAGCACAGAAAAAATTGAATAAAAAGTTAAACACAAAATGTATGGTCTATTATTCAAAAAATATATTCTAGTTTAGAAGCAAAAAAAAGGGAAATTCGCTTTATTCTCTATTTACAAATTTATTAAACTTTTCGGGAAACCCTCCCATGAAGGAATTTGAAGTACTTTCTCTAAACTTCTGGGATCAGGTTTTCCATATCTGCTTAAAATCGTCCATGCCATGGGACACCCTTTTTTGTGGCCTTTAATTCTCTTTTAGCAAGAGCCCAATATCTTTCAACTGGTCTTAGATCCGGGCAGTTTGGGGGATTTGCCTCCCTTGGTACAAAAGTAATGTTAATTGCTTTATACCACTCCAGGACTCTTTTGCTGTAGTGACAAGATCTCAAGTAAGGCCAAAAGCTGCGTTCTATAAATCGACTTTTGACTAATCGACTTTTTGGAAATCGACTTTTTTCTGAGGAAAATGTCAAAAAGTCGACTTTCTTCTAATGAAAAAGTCGACTTTAGTTATCGACTTTTCGATAACATAATAGACAAACAAAACCCAGCAAAACCACACATTACCCAATATTGGGTAAAGTAATGTATCGCCATAGGGATCCATGCATTACAATACACCTTACTTTACTAATGAATTTTACAGGCGAACCTGGGGTCTCTGGTTGATAGGCGAGTACTCTACCAACTGAGCTATCGTCACATATAATAATAGGTTGCTTAAAGAGTAAATGAATTTTTGTGCTTCGAGTTTTCGGTTGTGATGTTAAAAATAAGTAACTTACGCTCATGCTTACAAAAAATCGCAAAGTAATGTGACGAAATATAGATTTTTAAAAGAAATATCTTAAGCATTACTTTACGTAACCAACTAGGTGTAACAGTTTCGAAAGGTAATCAGTATGCATTACAAAGTATAATGCATAACTGGTAACTCATTACTTTTTGTTGAAAAATAATGATACAGGCAAGGAGCATACATTACAAGGTAATGCAATACTTTATCGCACCCAATACCAAAGTATTGCTGGGAGGGCCATTGTTTCCAACAAAATCATAAAATATGCCATAAAAACAAAGAGTGAGCGAAAAAGGGTAAACTTGGATCAAATCATATAAAAAGTTGATTTTTTTATAACGAGTTTTCAACCTCCGTATATTTCCGAAAATAAAAGTTCCTATTTGGATATAATGTGACCAATTATAAAGTAGAAGTAAGGTTTTTTAAAAATAAATTGTGTAGTCATTCATTTCATTACACGGCGCAGAGGTAGTTTGGTCAAAATCAATAATGGCAGTGTGTTAAGTAGTTATTGAAGCACTTGTAGTAAGATTTTCTTGACGAACAATTGACTACCAAAGTCAAAAATCGATGAAAATATTACGTAAAAGTTTAGGTAATTTCTGAACATTTTTTGAACTTATTTTGCAAAGATTCAAATTGTCTTTATGTCAAAGTTTAATCCTATACTGGGGCAGTTGTAACCCTATGGGGAATGAGGAGTCAATTGACCTAAAAGTGACTGATTAAAGAAGGACTTATCACAGGACTGGTATAATTTAATACCGAAGTGGGTTAAGCAGTGTCAATTGTCCTAAAATTCCCAATCTTGTGACTGGTAAAGGGAGGACATACCACCAGAATAATCAATTAAAATGGGAATTAATTACCAAAAAACGTGATAAAAAAAATAACACGATTTTTTTTTGATAGCTACCTTTTGCCGAAGAGTTTTTTCAGATGATTTATTTACAATGTTAATAGGTTACAATTGTATAATGATATATATTTAAGGTCGTGATGCAAATTAAAAAACGAAATGACGGGTTAAATATGGCGACTTAAATTTTTATCTGATTCAGGTTCTGCGGTTCTTGTAATTCCAGAATACAAATTTTTCGACTACATTACGAAGATTTTGAAAATTGTCATGGGCATACTTACCAGATAAGATGGCGGAATTAAATGGTCGCAAAATGTTAATATTGAAGCATTCAATTGTATTAAGAGTCGTCGAACCCAAAGCTGTGGTAAAATTCTTAAACTTAACTTGTTGTATACTTTTGACTAAATATTTAACAATTCTAGTCACTTTTGGTGAGTTGTCTGGTTCGGCATTTTGTATTTTAAAATTCTTAAAACCGAATCGAATTTAACATTTTAAATTTTTAGTTTTTAGTTTTTATTTTACTTTTTGAAATAACCCACACCCAAAACCTCTTGGTGCACTATTTCAGCTAACTAAGCCAAAGCGAAAGACTTTATTGCAAAATGAGAATCAGTTACATTGAACCCAAGTCAAGACAAAAATTCTGTTTAATCGCATAACAACTTTCTTTTTGGATCCGCCATTTTGCATTTTTTGTTTTTAAGTACATTTTACCAACCACCAAAACCTTTTGATGGAAAGTTTCAGCCAGCTTTGACTAAGGGAAATACTTTTGCACAAAATTGACAGCTTTGTCTAAGGGAAATAATTTTGGACAAAATTTACATGTTGTGAATATTTTCTGCTGCTTTATTTCGTCCACCATTTTAAATATCTTTAATATAATTGTAGAGTCAGAATCAAATACCCTCAATTAAAAAAAATTTTTAATTTAATGTATGTTTTTTAATTCCAGCGTTTTTATTTTGGAGATTGTTTTCAATTTTAAAATTTTTTTCTTTTTAGACATTTTTGTTTTCAATTTCAGCTATTTTTTAAGTTTAGAAGATTTTTTAAGTTTGGGTGTTTTTTTTTTGGTTCTTTAACATTGTTATTTTTTTACTAAGGAATTTTTCTAATTTTTGACGATTTTTTACCATTTTGGTGATTTTTTTTGAATACTGCTTTTTATTGCAACTTTGTCTTTTTTAAAATTTGGGAGAAGTTTAATTGAAATTTTATTGGCTATATTTTTTCTGTGCACCCTACGCACAAGATTTTTAATTTAACATTAATCATACTTAGAACATATCGCAAAAAAACCTGCTACACATAATTAAAGAGCGGATGATTAATATTCGTATGTTAATAATTGCACATTACTTATACGTAATAAAATTAATTTTTTGAAACTGCTGTTTAGAAGACCCCTTACTTTATTGACAAACTTAGAAAATGTTCCCAAAAGAAATTCTCACAAGTATTTCGTATTTCGTATTTTATTTATTAATAATTTCGTGAAAAATATCGATGGTCATAAATTGACAACATTTCAGTGATGATTAAATTACACCTCTAATCGTCTTTAGAATAACTTAAAGACGTTTAAAATGCTTAACTCATATTGTTATATCAAGGTTAATAATTAAGTATCAACTTATGACCCATTGGTATAAGTACATATATTAA